>BJCM01213622.1:0-17298 GCA_018326385.1 Flaveria bidentis
GAACCAGGTGATTGAGTCAGTCGCACGACTGAGCCAGTCGCCTAGCTCAGTCGTACGAATGAAGACTGTAACCTATAAATACCACTTAATTCGTGGAAAAACGAGAGTTTTCGAGATTACATAACCCTAGCCGTCTGAGTTCGTCCAGTATGTCTCTTCCAAGTTCATAGAACGTTTCTGATCATTCCTAGTCTATTCTTAACGTATTCTAAACATTAGGTTTGATCGGATTAATGTTTTCTTGGATTGGATCGCCAATCAAATAGGATTCCGCACTATTTGATCTGGTTTCATATTGAATCAGTTAGTACACCGTACGCAGTAGGTCCTAACAAAGTTCATAAGGAGTTTTGCCATGAGTCTTAACCATTAAAACTCTGTTCTGCACCTAGCAGACAGTGTTGACTGCCTCTTCCTAGAAGGTGATGGGTAGCTTAGAGTCAGACAACATGGTTCTTGCAGCTTCAATCAATATCCTATTTCTCCTCTTAGCAACACCATTTTGCTGAGGAGTCTTGGGAGCACTGTATTGTCTTGTAATACCCTTTTCATCACAAAATGTATTAAAGATTTGGTTCTTGAATTCAGTTCCCTGATCACATCTTATGGTTTTGACCTTGTGATTAGATTGATTCTCAATCTTTAGGATGAAATTCTGTAGAATCTCATGTGTCTCATCCTTAGTTCTAAGGAAGAAAGCCCAAGTGAATCTTGTAAAGTCATTTATGATCACCAAACAATAAGAGGTCCTTCCTAGACTCATTACACTGGTGGGGCCAAAGAGATCCATATGTAACAAGTGTAAGGGTGTAGTGATGGAATTTCTTTCCTTAGGCTTATGAGATACCTTGTGTTGCTTCCTTTTCAGGCATGTAACACAATGATCATCACTTGTAATCTCTTTCTTTGGCATTCCAGTTACCAAATCATTCTTAATAAGTTTATTTATGTTCTTAAAATTTACATGGCATATTCTTTTATTCCATAGGAAGATTCATCACTATTGGCTTTAGACAGAAAGCATGAATTTCTCCAGATGGAGATTTTTCTTGCAAGTCCATCTTGTACATGTTCCCTTTCCTGGGGGCTCTGAGCAGAATATGCTCATGAGGAATGACCACCCCGGGCTTGAGAACAATGCACTCATGCTCAGAATATCTAGATATTTTTGTTTGTCTTGAGCTGTTCCTGCATAAAGAAAATGATTAGTTACATTTGGAAACCCAAGCCTTACTTGTCTTGGGCTCAATAAAAGAAGTAGAAGATAATGCAACAGTAATAGATGCTATTGTTATGCTTTGAGGATCTTGAGCTGTTGTTAATGGAGAACTTTCAGTCACTTGGTCTTTCTTAGATTTCTACACCACCTTTGGAAGTTTGGACTTGACCTTCAACACTTCGGAAGCTTTTGAGACTTTGGAAGTTTTGAGACTGGACCTTCGGAAGATTCTATAGACACTGTAGTAGACGTTAGTGCTTCGGAAGTATTCCTATCTTTCGAGACCATTTTTTCTTCCGAAGGCAATTTTCCACTTGCTTTCTTCTTTGTTTTGGAGCTTCCGAAGGAAACAGATTTTCCTTCTGAAGCTGGAATATTTTTGGAACTCTTGGAATTCTTTTTCCTGGTCATATGAAAAGTACCTCTTGGATTGTATGAACAATCCTTAGCAAGATGAGAAGTACTTTCACACATGACACATTCTATTTTCTTCTTCCCAAGAGCTTTCTACTGAGAACAAGACTAATTTTGATCATATCCCTTCTCCACCTTCATCTTTGCAGATGCTGAGACAGATCTTTTAGGCTGAGAACTGTTCATAAAGTTGGATGGTCCAGGTTGTGTAGCAGTGGTACATAACAAGTCAGCCTTCTTCTAGGTGCTGAGATGATTTGAACATGAACCAGAACTCTTAGAAGAAGATTTTAGGTTGATGTCTTCAGTCTTTACCTCTTCAAATCCTACTGAGATAAAAACTTATTTCTGCTTAGAATCAAATATGGCCTTGATCTCTTAAGCCTTCTTAGCTTTTCTTTTGCTCTTTTTGATCAATTTTTTCCTTATAGACTTGGTCATCACATTCTTCTTCTTCTCCTCAGAAGGATAGTGACCCTTCTTAGAATCCTCTTCTTCACTCTTCTCAGAGAGATTCTTCAATATCACTTCTTCATCCTCTTCACTCAAAGGGTCTATGAGAGGAAGCTCATCTTCACCAGTTCCATACCTGGGTGATCTTACAGACATGATTATGTATGGAGAAGCTATCTCATTAAATCCCAGTCCTTGCTTGTTTTGATAACACACCTTGTTATGCAGGGATGAGGATATCATGTTCTTGAAGGTCTCTTCTTCAAAAACACACTTTTCTGCCCTGGCTTTGCTGATCACAAGCTCAGCCTGGCACTCAGTCAGCTTAGTTATGAGATCCTTGATCTGAGTCCTCTAATTTGTATGCTCATGTTTTAGAACTGAAATGGTTTTCTCTAAGTTCTCTATCTTTAGTTTATAATCACCTTCAGACTTTCTAAAATCAGCTTTTAAAATGTTTAAGGACTCAAGATCAGATCTCATTTCTAAGTTATAGGACCTATATCTATTAACTTTAGCAATACATTCAGGGGTACAGAGATGTTCCAATACCTTGGCTTCATCATGATCTACCATCAGTGCTTGGTTTGGAGAAACATCTTCCACCTGAAAGCTCTAGTCAAAGCCTCCTTCTTCAACGGCAACTATAGCTTGCTGCTTTGGCTTGTTATTCTGGGTAGCTTTATCAGTATAGTTTGGTCTGGATTGTGCTTGACCACTATTTGTTCTTGGTGCCTTACACTTCCTAGCAAAGTGGCGCATCAGGTTAAAGTTGTAACATTTAACTTTATTTTTATCCAGTCTAAACTTTTCACTGGCTGCATTGCTGGGAAACTTCCTTCCAGTCCGCTTGTAGAACTTCTTGGCTCTGTAAGTGAAAAGAGCCATCTGCTGGACTATCTCCATGTACTCCAGATCATCTAGATGAATACAGTCCAGGTCTTCAAGGGTGAAAAGAAAGTTGCCACAACTTTCATCAGAGGACACAAAGGCTTGAGTAGAACTTGTCTCTTGGAATGGGCTTTCTTGAGTGTAGTTCTCCCTTAGTATCTCTAGGAAGGTGATGAAAGGACCCTTTTGTGAGTTGTCAAGGTAGCATATAAGATGATGTTGGGGTTCTATGCTATCCCTTTAAACCACATGGACCTTTCATGTTCATCTCCATCTGATAGCCATTGAGAATCCCATAAACTCTATTAGAGTGAGAGTTTTCAGATTCTTAGTTCTCTTGATAACCACACAGTAGTGTGTCTATTGCCTAGGAAGTGAGGACATGAACTTCCTTAATGTGTCTTTGTTTTCAAGAGCAACTCCTCCATCCACTAGGGTATCTGCAATCTCAACACACCTGAAGTATTGTTCAGTCATGGTTTCACCAGCTTTGAAGGTGAAATTTTCAAACTACTGCTTCAGGAGATCCTTCTTGTTCTCTTTAGCTTCAGAGGAACCCTCATACATCAGTTTCAATGCATCCCACAGTTTCTTAGTTGTTTTGCATTTCTTGAAACCTTTGTACACAGAGTTTGAAAAAGCAGTCTGAAGGGCTGTCATGGCCTTCTAGTCAATCTCTACTCTCTTTCTATCTTCATCTAAGTAGTCAGCTACAGCCTTGGGGATCATACCACCACCAGTAGCAGAAGAGGTTTTGGTATGAAAGGTCCATTTTCAATAGATTCCCAAATTCTTGAGTCTAGAGACCTAATGAGACCTTCCATTCTTTGGTACCAGGTGTCAAAGTCATCAAGAGTGATCAGTGGGGACTTTGTCATGGTTCCAGATTTCATATTAGATTTGGAAATGGTTGCCATTTGATAAGTTAAGTATTTGTGTGTGTGAGGGATCTTAAGATGGTAAGATCTTATATCAAGAGTCTAGAAAGCTCTGATACCAAATGCAGGACCATTGAAGGGTATGCAAATACAACACAACAACGCAATGAGGAGAATTGTAAAGAACACTCAACTAATCAAACAGTAAAACTGGTTAATCTCTAGAAATTATACTAAGAACTCAAGTAAACAGAACAAGATAGCAAAATACACAAGGAGGTGGTTTTCAAGATTGCAGTATATTGCCTTCTCAAGTTCTATTACAAATGTTACAAAGCATATCAAAAAGTTACAAGTACTTGAGATACATATACTACATCCTACAGTCGGCCATACTTTGAAGGCCAACTGGATACAATTGACTAGACACAAACAAAATCAATTATAGAGTTAAAAGACAGATTGCCTTTTGACTAGTGACTATGCCATGCCATAGCTAACATCCTAATGTATTACAAAAAGGATAAAGTACATGAAGTAGAAAGTTATAAACTCAGGACCTCAATGTACAGTTACTAAAAGGATCTAACTTTTAGTTGGTGACTTTACAGAGTTGTAGCGGAAAGGTATCTAACTTTATGTAAAGTACATTAGACAAAGCATGTATACTAAAAGTCTTCGGAAGAAATCTATCTCCAAGTGTTGGCTTTGGAAGACTTTGTCTCTGAAGCTTCGGAAGACTTCCTTTTTGGCTTCGGAAGATATTGTTCTTGGCTTTGGAAGATTTCACACTTATAATATTTATGTTGCTTGTGTGAAACTTTCGAAGCATTCTTCTTTAGTACCCATGTGCATGCATGCAGGAGACTTTGAGTGTTTGAGTTGTATCAGCCTCTATATATAATCTTTACATATAACTAGCCTAAATGACTCTCGGTTGTACCATCCCTTAAAACCGTAAACCCAAATACAAAGTAAACGCTAACACTGGGGTTTTAGATAGATTGAACGAAATGTTAACAATTTAAGATGGTGTAAAATATCAATTTAATTTAGGATTTGTTTTTTATGTTTTAGTTATCGTTTTGGTCAAAAACATATTGGATGACTTGTAGTGTGAGGCAAGTCGTGTAAGTTTATTAAAATTCAAATTTAATGTTGGTTTTTAATAGTATTTTGAAATTTCTTTCAATTATTCGACATGATCCATTTTTAAATACCCTATTTTAACTATGTTAGCCATTCTCGCAATAAACCTTTTATAAATTTGAAATTTAAAATAAACCTTTTATCTTAAACTTGTTTTAAGATAAACCTTTAACTATTAAACATATTACTTTAAATAAAACAATCTTATTTTAATTACATTTTAATAATTAGACCTTTTAAATATGGTTATGGTTATCATATAAATAATGTTTATTCTAAAAATCTTAAAAATAATTATGGGTTTGACACATGTCCATATATTGTTTTAGAGAGAAGTGCATTTTAGTCATTGTGTCAAATACGGTCAACTCATTGCGTAAAATATCTGTTAATTGTGTCATATCTTTTACATCATTTGTTACGTGTATTAATTATTGTGTTTTATGCTTTAAATTATTTTGTGATATTATTTTATTGTCTTTATAGATTATAAAGTTGTTATCTATCATTATGTTTTACGATTACAAGTACGTAATGATATACTCTCATCAATGTATTTTTCAAAATGCATAGCGTTGAAGATAACACAATGTGTTCTTTTTGTCATTTTTAATAGATTATATAAACCTTTTGTTATTTATCATTGTATTTTACCATTAGAAGTGAACAATGATGTTATTTCATCAATGTATTTTTTAAAACTCATAGGTATCGTTTGGTACACAAAAATTATGGGTGAAATGTAATGAACAATTCAGGGTGAATGAAAAATACATGTTTGGTTGGTGGATGTAATAAAATAAATAAGTAAAAAGTTGATTTAATACCCTTAAATTTATTCCATCAACATCCTTTCCATTTTTTCACTGCATTCCTTCTTCATCCTTAGTTACTAACACTACTCACCCACCTACCACAAGAACCATCATCGACCACCAAGATTGATTGTCACCAGCCACCACCACCTCCATCAATCATTGTCACGAGCAATCACCACCACTACCGGCCACCACCACTGGCCACCACCACCAATTACCACTAGCTAACCCTAGCACCATAACCATCACCACCGTCACTACCTACCGCCACGCCCATCGTCGCCATCACCGGGCACTGTCATCGCCCACTACCGGCACTGCCACCATCACCACCTACCATCGTCGGGCACCACCACTAGTCCAGCACCGACCACCACCATCGCCTATCACCCGCACCGACCACCACCGCCACCAACCACCGACCACCACCACGACATATCACCCCTAGTCATCAACGCCACTACCACTGTCCACCACTGTCCACCACCGCCACCCGCACCACCCCCACCATCGGCCACCATTATCGCTCAACCATGGCTAGCCCACCACCGTTACCAGCCACCACCGCCGCCCACCACTACTGCGCACCACCACCAGTTACCACCATCGCCACCCACCACCGACACCGACCACCATTGCAGCGCATAACCATAACCCACCATCACCTTTATCCACCACCACTGCCTACCACCACCACAAACCCACCACTACTAACACAGGCCACCACCCCCGTCCAACCCCAGCCATCGGCCACCACTATCACACACCACCAGCACAAGCCACCGCTACCACCCACCGCTGTCACCTACGACAACCACCACCAACTAGCCATAATCGCCACCGCCCACCACCACGACCAAGCACCACCACCGCCAACAACCATCACCGGTAACAACCACTGGCAATCACTACCATAACCACTCTTTTATTCCATTCCTTCATACTTTCTACTTAACAAACAATATAAGGTAATGATTTATTCCATTCAAACATGGTAACGAAAAGGGATAATAGAGTGTAATGATTCATTTTATTTTTTCATTTATTTCATTCAATCTCCATTCAATTCCCTTATCGATTTTAGTACCTCGTACCAAACAGAATCATAGTGTTCAAGATAATACTATGATGATCAAAAGACACAATAATAAATTGTGTTATTTTATCATTGTTTATAATGTATTATATTAATTAGTTATTAATTTATTATTGCGTTTTATATTTTAGAGGTACAAAATAATGTTATTTTATGAATATATGCTCTTTGAAATTTATCATTCTAGAAAAACATAATAGTATTAAAAAACAAAGTATCCAACAAAAAACACAATTAATTGTACTATAGATATAATGACGAAATATGAGCTTTAAAACACAATTCTTTTTATATTTTTATACAACAATATTGTACTCGTTTCAAAAATAAAAAATAATCGTTTTTATGATGTAATTTTTATAAAAAAAATAATGTTATACATAAAAGTTATAAACATTTAAAAAAAATAAAAACCTGCAAAAGTCAACAAGAGTGTCTACTACCAAAATAAGTAACAAACTTTTCTCTACAATTTATCTCAACCATTAAATAAAAAACTAGATGGTTGAGATTATTTGTTACACTTTTTAGTGTTAGAATTCTTTCTATTTCAAAATTTCCCCTTAAATATTTGTTTCTTCAATTATGAAAACTTTTTTAACGTGTTGCAGTTTGCTTTATTTTTAAATTAAATAAATTACTACAACCACAAATACAATAAAAAACAAAAACTGAGCATCTAGTAAATATTATTCGCTTTCGTTTGAGCCACTAAACGAACCTGAACTAGCTAGGGTAACAACCACGTTTGTAACCACCCACTAGCTTCAAGATCTCAATCTTTATTTCCGTCCGTAAAGATGGGTGCAAGGACAACTACAACATTACACATACTGTTTCGGTTATTGTACCTTGGGAGACAAATACGTTCATCTGAGAGGAGGGGAATCTATTTTAAGGATCTAGGACATCTCTTGAAAAGAAATCCTCAACCATCTCTCAACTTTGTAGTTAGTTCGTTGTATACAAAAAGATAAAGCTATGAAAAATAATTGATTTCAATTCATATTAATCATGTTACTACTTACATTCGGATTGTATTTGTATTGCTTTAGGAAGAGTATTATTATTATTGTTATTTTAGGTATTATTTATACAAATGAACCAATGTCCTAAAAGTTAGTGGTTGGAATTACGAAAACAGTGTTCTCTATGTCTCTAGCCGATTGCATCAAAGAAAAGTAATATTGTTCTAGTTTGGAAAAACTAAATATTATTAGAAGCATAAGAAAAATTGTTCTATTAGTTTCGTAGATTTGAAGTTAGTATTGTTGAAAGTTTTTGAAGGCAATTGGTTTTTATATTTATACTTTTTCAAACAAAAAAACTGTGTATGAGTTTGAATCAATCTCATATTTCATATCTTACTACATTGTTTTCTTAATACAAATAAATTTTAATAATCGAAACTATTACCTATCGACCGATAATAATCTATACTATCAGTTTGATCATTAATAATATTAATTATTATTTTTGTTGTCAATAGCAATTCTAGCTAATAATATAATTATTTATATGTTTACACTTAATTTTCACTTGATTTAGTTCACGATGGTAATTATGAATGAAATAGCAAGACACATAAGAAAATGAAATGAAAAACAAGTGAAAAGTACGTGTAAATAAAAAAAAAATATGTTAGTGGGATTGTCATAGGTAATAAAAGTAAAAGTTGATATTATTATTGGATAATTTTATATATAGTATGAACTATTATCGGACAACAGATCATAGTTTAGGTTATTAAAATTTTATTTGTATTTTTTTAATAACAAATATGTAAAAAGTCAATGTAAACAATTTCGAAATTTTCTAAAAGAAACAAAAAGTGATAACATTTTAATAAACAAGCTACAAAAACGTATACACCGACATCCCAACAAATCGATGCAGTTAAAATTATAAATCTAAAACACCTAATTCACCCATTTCACTTAACTTAGCCCCCTAAATGTAACATCTATCTTACTAATAATTTTTATTGAGAAAATTACATATGCTGATTTTAAACCATCTCTTATTAATTTGTCATTATTAAGTGTAAATGAAGTATGAGTTATTTGTTACATTAAAATTTTCACAAAATCTTTCTAGTGTAGAAACATACTTTGTTACTGCTTAAACTTTCTTCTTCGCCTGCCATACACTCTGCAATATACTTTTCACTTCCATATTAATATAATTTTTTTTATCATTAGCAGTGACTTGTGTCATTGCTATTAGGCCCCAATTTCGCTGCTAAAAGTTTTAGTGACGATTTGTCACCGCTAATATTTTGCCGCTAATGATCAATAATTCGTTGCCGCTTTAAAAGACATTTCTTATAGTGATTATTGAGAAACACACACAAATATGTCGTTCACTGCATCATATTCACAGCTTATGTAGCTGTTGAACATGAAGTTCATCATGTGACAAATTAACACCTTTCATTTTGATTAAATGGGTTTTGCTACACATGTGAAGTCTAAAACATAAAGTATTGAAATATATAAAAACAACATATTCACACAATCTTTATATTTATTGTTCTCGTTGTGAGGCTAGTCTATATGATAGAGGCATAAGCCGTTTAAAAGTCTCGAGTTTTATTCGAGACTAAAGTCTATGTAGTGAATTACGATAAAAAGTAAAGAAGAAAAGAAAAAAGAAGTTGATTGTTCAATAAATTGATAAAAAAGATACGTTAACAGAAAACAATTGGACCATTTAATCACAATGATAAAACGGCACATACTACTCCTTTAGGCTTATCAGCTGGTACAAAACAAAGTCAAATATGGACAAGTAAGCATTAGCTCATGCCACTAATCCTTATATGGATGACATGATTAGCCATCTCCTTTATAATTAAGCTAACTACCTAGACTTAGCCCACCATTCATCTAGAGTTTGGGTCAACTGGTAGCATCCCACCATGTGCACTTAACTGGATTTAAACAAAATGTGTCCACATCTTTCATTAATATTAATTATAATATAATTAACTTGATGTTAACCCCATGAAAAACCAAGATTTCTTACGTATTATGTTTGTTTTATTTATTTTTGAATGGCCTTATCTAATTCGTTTAATTCTAAATTCAAAGTTTAAGAGTGGGCGAGACTCAAGAAGGATCAGTTTCAAAGCAGTGTCGTACATTTGTCGTTAAAAAAATAAAAAAACCTAAAAAAGACACTTTTTCACATGTTACTTTTATAAATCCTTTACTTTTTTGAGTGTGGAACCAATAATTAAAAAAAAGTTTTAGTTGGCAGAGTTAAAAATATTTTTTTTATTTTTTTATATATAGTTTTTGGTGTATATATACATACATATATACATACACACTACATAATATATGTAAATTTTGGTGCCGTTTCCCCTATTTTTCCGTCCATAGTGCTAAATTTTAGCTAGGTAGTGTAAATTTTTTGCCCGGTAGTGTAAATTTTTGGCTTCGTAATGTAAATTTTTAAATAACTATCGAGTTCGTCCCCCTTAAAAAAATTAATTTTGTCCCCACCCCCGACAAAATAGTTCAAGCTTCGTCAGTGTCTCTAATGAAGGGTTTTGAAAGTTACATCTAAGGGGGATGAGTTTTTGGTTTTACCGTTCAAATCTTTATGATCAATAAAATTTGTGATAATGTTCTTCACATCGATCTTGATCTTATTGTTTAAGTACCAATTTGTTTGTTTGTTATTCCACTGCAAACATATTCTATTTATATCAACTGAAATTTTATGACCTTGTATTAATTTTATCTCAACAAAAACAAATATTATCACTACCTAGAGAAAAGAGAAGAGGTTATCACTACCTTAGAAATAAGAAGTATGATTCCTTTTGTATAGTAGTAAGGACGAAATCTTAGTGATTTATACCATCTTAAAGAGAAAGTTGTAAATGAAATCTATTGGTTTTAGAGGACCGGTGACAATTACCTCCTTATGAAATGTGAAGAAACAATGTAAGGTGGGTATATTAATACCTTAATCATTATTGTCATTGTTTTTGTATAGTGATATTCATCTAACCTTAAACTTCTCAATAATTGTTACACATACCCACATTCACATTTTCCTATCCATGATGCAAAAGATGTTAGTAATCTATCACTATATCAATAATAAGGGTGTAATGAGTCGATGCAGCTCACAAGTTCCATAAGATAACCCCACTAAAAGTTTGAATCAAGATGACTTTAGAGAAGCTCAATTCTGAGCACAAGTTCATATTATGAATAATTTAATAAACAAGCTCGAGCCTAAGCTCGAATCCTGTTCAATCCAGATCACAAGCCTAGTGTGCTTTTATATTTATATAACTTTTGCTAAAATTTTGAAAAATATATATTTGTATAAATAACAAAATATCATATATAAATTAATGATGGACAAAATCAAACCAATTTATAATTTTTATAAAGCTAGTATACATATATATATACATACATATATATATATATACATACATATATATATATATACATACATATATATATATATATACATATATATATATACATATATATATACATATATATATACATATACATATATATATATATATATATGTTCTATATAACATTGTAATCATAAATACATATAAAATAAATAATAAAAATAAACAAATAAAACCATTTAAGTAATAAACAAGCCAAGCTAGAATCAAGCTTAACTTTAAAAAATTCTCACAAGTCTAGCTTAAGCTTTAGAATTGAGCACTAAACGAGTTTTTAAGTCAAAACCAGTCAACTTTGATTCTTGACGAGCTCGGGTTTGATTTAGCTTGTTTTAACCAATTATATACTATAAAATGCCATAAAACATAAATTATACTTGCATGCATGTTGTAAAACTCAACTAAATCTTTGAACTAGAAAATTAAATCAAGATATTATCAAAAGATACCAACATCATAAAACTAACTCACTAGAACTATATATGCGTCATAAATGCATAGAATACAAGAATATCTACACATTTTCAACATTTAATTTGTGTAACAAATCTCCCATTTTTCTAATATAGTGTATATCTAAGCACCAGAAACTTTTCTAGAAGCTAAGATTGATATCAAAACTGAATTTCACCAATAAATTTTATAATCTCTAAATTTCTTTGCTTCTTACTCTCTACATGTACCACTAATCCCTCTCTCTAGTTCTCTAGAAGGTTATTGAGGTAAACCCATTCATTACATTCTTGGTCAATATGGGTGTTATATATAAAACTTGGATTATCTTAGGTACTAAGTAGTTTTTATAATGGGCTTGTATGGATTCAAATAAAAAGAACAAAATATTAGACGGGTCAAAATGGGCATAACCAACTGATTGAGCGGGTCAGAATGGGCTATCAAAAAACAAAGAATAATATTTAAAATTATAATCACCACTTCACGACCATCTTCAACAGATGAATATAAACTACCAGCCAACTCCATTACAACCACAACATATTATAGTTACCATCGCAACATCACCATCGATAATCACAACCACTATCGCAACAACCAACCATTGTTGTTACCACAATAACCATTGCTACCAATGTAACGACAACCAATGATAGTCGCCGCCATCGCAACAATAACCAAAGACAGTCGTCACCGCCACAATGTCTACCCACAACAACTGCCGCCACCGCTACGTCCACCGTCCATCGTCCACGTATGACAACCGTCACCACCATCACTGCAACAGCCACAACTACCATTACAACCAATCAACACAACCACCACCACCAACTATCATCATTTTTGTAATCAGATTAGTACATTACACAAATCCACATTCAAATATTGATTTACATATCAAATTTTTATGTGGTGAACAAATTATTTACTCTATTTTTTATGAAACTACATTTTAATGTTTAATCATTTGATCCAATCTTAATGCCAGATGATCTGTGTTCGTTTAGATGGTTTCCTTTACAAAACGGATACAACAACTCACTTATAGTAAATATAATATTTCATAAATACTCATTATAGTCAGATGCCGTTTTGATCCATACTCATTTTGGAAAGATGTAAAATAAGACCTTTTAAAATTGACCCGTTCTAACCCGCTCATTTTGGTTAAAACCCATTCTGACCCGAAGCAATATGACCCATTCTTTGAAACAACCCGTCTTGACCCGAACCCATCCTGACCCGAACCCATACTGCCCGAACTCATCCTGACCCGAACCCATTCTGACCCGAACCCATCCTGACACGAACTCATCCTCACCCAAACCCATCTTGACCTGTTATCCTGTCCAACCAACCCGCCCATTTTGACAGGCATAATTTAGCCATAATATCTATTCCCCCTTGTCAAACCGACCCTACAACTTCATTTCTTCAACCGTCTTAACATTAAAATTATATATAGTTAAATTTGACCTCAATTTGACTTTTATCTTACCTATTGGTTATTTGATATAATTACTTAGTTTATAGAATTAGCCTCACATTTCTTCAAGTAAACAAATAGAACTCTCATCTATATTCTACAATAATAGAAAATATAAATATCAAATAATTATAACAAAGCCAAGAATGTTGCAAGTTCAGTTTAAGTTACAATATGTGAATTTCTCAGCAGCATCATGACATTTACATGAATTTCATGACGTGAGTGTCATAATGACGCATTCGCTGTAGATCAAGTCAATTGCTTCACGGTGAACAATGATGTAGTATTAGTTAGTAGTTTCTGTTGCTGTTAAAAAAAATAATTACATTACGATTTACGTGACTATAAATTTTATATGTTATATATGTTGTTTTATTATGAACACTGTATCACCTTAAAATAATATGTGATATATATGATCTCTATTTGACGAATAGTAAACTGACATTGTAAAACATGCATGAGGGAAGAATCATCTCCCATATAGAACTTTCCTTTTGTACAAAATGGGCACAATATTCTCCCAAGGGTGTTAAAACGCAGACACCACTTGAGAAAGAAAAATGTAAAAAAGGACAAAATGGTAAAAAAATTACTTCTCAAGCAATCATTGAGAAAAAAGATAGAAAATCAACTTCTTGGCAAGGAATAATAATGCCCATATCGTGATGAAATCCAAACTCTTCCTCGGATCTATGTAGTAGATCTTGAAATGTTGGATGATCTAAACACGATATTGGTACAATGTATCGGCTTCTTCTTTCTCCAACATATACCACAAAATGTCCTTTGGGGACATCATTTGGGAAGCCATTGTTATCGTTGTTCTTGCCAAAACTCGAGCACTTTTTGATGATTTTCTTGATGGCTAGGGCTTGAGCTTGTTTATTTTGTGACTTTCTAAGACCCATTGTTACCGTCGTA
Source organism: Flaveria bidentis (assembly GCA_018326385.1). Classification (NCBI taxonomy): domain Eukaryota; kingdom Viridiplantae; phylum Streptophyta; class Magnoliopsida; order Asterales; family Asteraceae; genus Flaveria; species Flaveria bidentis. The sequence goes on from BJCM01213622.1 coordinate 14,238, forward strand.
AAGATGGTGGTGTTGGTGTTGGTGCTGGTGTTGGTGCTGGTGTTGGCGCTGGTGTAGGCGCTGGTGTTGGCGCTGGTGTTGGCGCTGGTGTTGGCGCTGGTGTTGGCGCTGGTGTTGGCGCTGGTGTTGGCGCTGGTGTTGGCGCTGGTGTTGGCGTTGGTGGTGGTGGTAGGTTTGACGAATGAGATGTCAAGTATTTATAGGGGAGAAGGAATGAGCAGAAGCATGTGGAGTGTAAGTAAGCAAGTTAGTTCACGGGTTCATGCCTCTTTGGGCATACCCTACCGTGTACCCCTCCTTAGGGACATCAAGGTCCGAGGTCTTAATACTATTACACTTACAAGGGTACGAATATTCTAGCTATTTATTTAAAGAAGCATTTAAATGTATATTTAGTGACTAACTAAATCAGTAAACTAGTAATCAAGTTACATGAATTCTATAATGATTAATATTCTTAAGACAATGAACAACTTTTGTTAACGCTGTCTGATCATGTACGTTAAGTTGACGTAATAACCTTAATAAATCTTAAATTTACCAACCCTTTTATGACATGTCAATTCTAAGTTCCTTTCCCATCTCATATTACATATATCTTATTCCAAAAAGACAATATTGATTTAAATATATTGTTGTTTTCGAATATATAATACTATAATATTATTATGAATTGGCCGGACACTATTTTTGAACCATAGAACTCGGTGGGTCATTGAAAGCAATTCATATCTCGTGTGGAGGAGAAGGTACAATACCTTGTAAGGCGCTCTCGGGTGTGAATTTGTGATTACTTGTAATATTCTTACAATATTCTTACAGATAATGTTTCCTGAGAAAATCAATAGTTACATGAAAACAAAAAAAAATCATGAAAACCAATAACATAATTCATGGATTTTATATTATTTTATAGGTAAAAGGTTATTTAATTATTTGTTAAATATATGATTACGAGAATAAAAAGTGTTACATATACATAATACTATGTTTTAAATTAAAATGGTTACGTATAAAACCTATATGCATGTGAAGTACATATAAAATTATGTTATGATTTTTCGTTTGATCCATACTCTTATTTACATATACGCACATACCCACATATATAAAGGGTAGTTACAAAAAAATATAAATTATGTGATTGTTTTTATTGTTGTTCTCTAGTTTTCACATAATATTGTGGTTTTCTTGGATCTCACTTCAATTCTTATAAATCATGTATTAAGTTAAATAACATTTTAACTTATTTAAAGTATATAAGAATTAGAGAATATATATTATGTTTATAATCTTTATAATATGATATGTAATTTCAAATTATATACTACCGTTTGATTTTTGTTGTATCAATCATGCCTAAGATCTAGTTACGAAAATGTCTTTTTGTAAACGAGAAAGCAATATTATATATACATATTATATAGAAAATAGAATAGTTAATATGAAAATATATTAGGACGTTAATATTATAACGTTCAGTATGTTTTTTACCTCATTAAATATATATTAATTCAAACAAGATTTCATTAAAAATTACGCAAGAACATATAAATTTTAATACAGTAAAAAAAGTTGGATTGTCATCATAAAGTATTTACATTCTTTTTAAGTATTTTATTTAAAATTATAAATAACTACTACATTTAATTTATTTTAAAAGATAATATTATTATAATATGTTTCGAAATACATGACTAATCAGCTTTGACCCATGGTATGTATATTAATGTATATTTTCATATTTTACTATTTCAAATAATAATCTATTTAAAATAACCAACTTGACGCATCCTTGTATAAATTGTTGAAAGTGTCACGTGGTGTTGTTTCATTAGTCATTTAATTATTAGTCTTTGCCATCTTCAATTGGAAATTTCAAAATATAAACGTTACAATATTTCTCATTATTTTGGCTTTAATATTCATATATGAATTACATTATATTCAATTATTCGTAACTTGCTTGATAATTGTTGGGTACAAGTTGGTCGAAAAGACATGGATGAGTTGTTTAATATTTCTGTTCAAATTACAATTTTAAATAAAAATGATATTACAATGCGATGTAGATAAGCACACATGACAGATTATATTATATGAATTTTTATTTCGTTGATAAACCCTAACAAACCAAATTAGCAGAACCATATGTTTTGGATCTAAAAAAATTCGAAATCAAACCATTAGTTGTAGAAGTTGTTTGATTATTTCAATTAAATTGATTAAATCGGTTATTGAGATATAGTTTTTTTTTCAGTTTCAAAATTCCATTGACCACTAATTAAAATGTGAACATCACTAATATAAAGTCATACAGATCAAATTAATAAGACAGCAATACATGAGTACAAGTTCCAAACATGTTCTTTCTTTAGGTACAATAATCTTGTTTTCACAAGCTAGGCTTCCTTTGATTTGACAAAAGGGTCCACTAGTATCTCTCAAATATATATAATAATTGTAGTTTTGATATGAAAACTCGATATTTTATAATATAAAAATAATAATGTAAGGATCTAAGATCTAGTTTGATCAATTAGGTTATGATTTACAGCGGAATAGTACAAGAATTAGACGAAATTTAAGCAAGAATAAGATGAATATTCAATCAAACAATGACGGTTATAAAGAGAGAAAATTTTCTGCAAAAGATAATATTTTCATTCATTCATAAGCTTCGGCCTTGTACAAATTAGGTCAACATTCCTTTTATAAGAGGAATGTGACGTCAGCAGATGTCACCTGATAGTGACATCTAACAGATTATATAAACAACTGAAAATAACTGAAAACTACTGAAGATGTCCACAACAACTTAGGACATCTTACAATAAAAGCTCAAGTATTCTATAACTACTAAACCTACAACATCTGAAGTGTAAGAACTTCAGATGTTTTACATTATACTAAACTACTGATTACAATCTACTGAAAAAGTAAAGACAACTACTGAAAGTAAACCATCACAACTACTGAAGAGAACTTCTTCAGCTGTTATGACAACTTCTGAAAACTTGATCTTTAGACTATCTTCAGACTTTGTCTTCAGCTTTTGTCT
>BJCM01213644.1:0-18668 GCA_018326385.1 Flaveria bidentis
TAGTTAAACATATTCTTGAACCTTTTATGATTCAGAACACGTCTAACAACTGTAAGCCTATATAACATGTTCATATATGCGTGTATCAATACATAATATAAATAGATATAACATTAAATAATTATAAATCTGTAAAGTCAATATACGTTAAACACTTTATTAATGAAATATTAAACATAATAAACACAATCAACCATTAGCATTTCATTAAGTATTCATTCATTACACATGTGTAAGACCTATTACATTTAGATCAGGATCTAGGTACATTATATTTTTATTTTATCATGTAAACAAGTAAACAAATATAGAATTGATCGATAAAATGAATAACATGTAACGGTTTATATAATATATTTGTAAGGAATATCACATCATGTTGAATAATTGGCATGCTTGTCGATGATTACAACGTCGGATAAAATAATGTGATAATACAGAAATACACGCTAATCGAGGAAAATACATCGTGTCAAGACAAATAGTAGAAAACTACACGACCGTAGTTAGAATAAGACGAAACAATTTGTAACAACTTCATGGTCGTGAAGAAGCTAACTGTATTCATGTTTACGACTTGTTAATTCAATGAATGATTGAAAGGACTTGTTGTAGAGATTATCAAGGAAAATGGCCTATGATGGCCCATATGGGCCTTATTTTTGACTTTCGAAATATACAAAAGGGTGTATCTCTAATACACCCCTTTAAAATTCGTTGATATATAAATAATAAATGACTCATAAACATACCATTCATATGGGATGTATACCATTCAATAATTGATTCGGTGTGTAGTTTTGGTAGTACTAGTTAATGAAAATAAACTTGATGTTGGTAAAAAATATTATATATAAACTAGTTTGCATGCATATGAAAATATGAAGGGATGGAAAATAACTATAAACTACACAAAGAACAATATGACATCAGTTGACAAATTTGAGATAAGTATGATATTAATTGATATGTTTGAATGACCGCATATACTTATATAGTATATACAAATAGTATATTTATTTTAGTGTCTAATTGATTAAAATTGTTATTTTAGACTCTGTAATTTATTAAAAATTATTATTTTAATCCGATACTTAAAATCTTTCACAAGATATATTGTTTTTATAAAACCTCTCTTTAACACTTAACACTACTAGTATCATGTTACATTTAAGGGATAGTTTTGACTTTTTCATTAACAACCTAAGTTAATAACGAAATCCATCTTTTTAAAACGACTTAATTATGGTAACAAAATCCATATAACAATTACAAGACCATGATCATAATCTTTGTTGCTTGTCAAAATCATTTCTCATACACATTAGATTACTGCCAAGCAATTTCACACGTTACAGATTTCATGGCTCTTATGATATGCATTGTTCTTAGTCCTATTGAGGATTTCGATTTTTCTAACTTATGCTAAGTTTCTTTTTTGTAATTTTGTGTAATTTTTCTGTTTTGGTTCTAGATAATAAAACAAATATCAATGATGGTGATGCTATTGGAATTTATACCTTTCTCAATTTAAGTATTATGTGTTCTTGAATCAAAGTTAAATCATATAAAATATGGAATCGGAGTAGTTTATGTTCTTGCTTGTTGAAAACTTTATTATTGATAAAGTTGATTACATCTTGAATTAAATCTTAATGATGTGATTGTTGACAATTGTACAAGCCTACACATGATGTTTTATTTACAACCAAAACTTAAAATCCACCTTGAAATAATATAAAACTTAGAATAATATATACAAATCAACAAACGCAATACAATGTCATTCTAAATACAAATCCCACCTAGTCATTTACATGATTTAATGACCATAGGAAGTTACATACATACACACATACATACACACATACATACACACATACATACACACACACATACATACATATACACACACATACACACACATACACACACATACACACACATACACACACATACACACACTTACACACACTTACACACACTTACACACATATACACACACATATACACACACACATACACACATACACACACACATACATACATACATACATACATACATACATACATACATACATACATACATACATACACATATACATACACATATACATACACACATACATACACACATACATACACACATACATACACACATATATACACACATATTGTAAGGTTTCATATAAGGTTGATGCAACCCAAAACATCTAAAGTCTCTCCTGTATGCATGCACAAGTTTACTATAGTAGAATGTTTCGGAAGTTTCACACTCTTCCTTAGAAAACATTCTAAGTGTGAAATCTTCTGAAGCCAATACCAATATCTTCTGAAGCCAAACATGAAGTCTTCCAAAGCTTCAAAGACAAAATATTCCAAAGCCAACTCTTGAAGACAGATTTCTTCCGAAGACTTTTGAACGCATGCTATTATCTGATGTACCTTTACCATAAAGTTGGACCACCTTTCCGCTAAAACTTTGATTAGACACCAACTTTACATGAGTTGGTTAAAGGTCCATGCTTTATGTAACTATACATTAAGGTCTTGAGTCTGTACTTTCTACTTTATGTACTTTTATCCTTTTTGTAAAATATTAGGACGTGAGTTATGGAATGTCATAGTCACTAGTCAAAAGGCAATCTACTTTTTGACTCTATATTGATTTTGTTGTTGTCTAGATCTTGTAATATAAGTATCTCTAGTCCTTGTATCTTATTGTCATTGCTTTGTAAACACTTGTAAGGAACTATAGAGAAATATACATCATCCTTGAAAACAAATTACTTGTGTTGTTATGTTCTAGTTTTGTCTCTTTATTACTTGTGTTCTTTATCTCTCATATAAACTAGTTTTTCTAGTTCCCCATTTGATCTGTTAAGCGTTCTAAAGAACTCTCCTCACTTGTGTTGTTGTGTTGTAAACGTGCATTGCACCCTTCCTAACGGTCTTTCATTTGGTATCACAGCATTACATGTTCTTGATATAAGATCTCACCATCTTAAGACCATCACACACATAAAATACTTAACATCTCAAATGGCAACTATCCCTAAAGCTGACATGGAAATTGGAACCATGAAAAAGTCTCCACTGATCACTCCTGAAGACTTTGATACTTGGTGTCAAAGAATGGAAGGCTTTATCAAGTATCAAGACTCCAAGATGTGGGACTCTGTTGTTGAATGACCTTACATACCAAGCACCCCATCTGCTATTGGAGGTGGTATGATTCCTAAGGTTGTGGTTGACTTCTTTGATGAAGACATGAAGAGAATAGAGATTGATCAAAAAGCCATGACAACCCTTCAAACTGCTCTTCCAAACTTAATCTACAGAGGCTTCAAGAAGTGCAAGACTGTAAAGCAACTATGAGAAGCACTAAAGCTTATGTATGAGGGCTCAACTGAAGCCAATGAGAACAAGAAAGATCTCCTTAAGCAATAGTTTGAAAACTTCACCTTCAAAGTAGGTGAGACCATGACTCAACAATACTTCAGGTATGTTAAAATTGTGGATACTCTAATGGATGTTGGAGTAACTCTTGAAAACAGGGAAATTGTAAAGAAGTTTATGTCCTCACTTCCTATACAATGGACATATTTTTGTGTTGTTATCAAGAGGACTAAGAACCTTAAGACTCTTACTCTGATAGAGTTGTATGGTATTCTCAGTAGATACCAGATGGAGATGAACATGCAAAATTCATCTGGTAACTCTAGTAATCAAATGGGTTCAGCTCTTCATGTGACTGAAAGGGATAGCATAGAACCTCAACATCATCTTATATGCTACCCTAACAACTCATAAAAGGGTCCATTCATCACCTTCCTAGAGACTCCAAGAGAAAACTACACTCAAGGAAGTCCCTTCCAAGAGACAAGTTCTTCTCATGCTTTTGTCTCCGCTGATGAATCCTCAGGAAACTTTCTCTTCACCCTTGAAGACTTGGATTGTATCCATCCAGATGATTTGAAGTGTATGGAGATAGTTCAGTAGATGGATCTTCTCACTCATAAATCCAAGAAGTTCTACAAAAAGACAGGGAGTAAGTTTCCTACTGATGCAGCTAGTGAAAAGTTTGGGCTGGATAAAAGCAAGATAAAGTGTTAAAACTGTAACCAGATGGGACACTTTGCTAGAGAGTGCAAGGCACCAAGAGCAAATGGTGTCTAGACTCAATCCAAACTAAACTACACTAAGAGAGCTCCCCAGAATAAGTAACCAAAGCAACAAGCTGTAGTTGTTGTTGAAGAAGGAGCCTTTAACTAGAGCTTTCAGGTGGAAGATGCATCTCCAAATCAAGCACTCATGGCTAACCACGATGAAGCCAAGGTATTGGATCATTTTTGCACTCCTGAATGTATTACTAATATTAGTAGATACAGGTCCTACAACTTAGAGATGAGTTTTGATCTTGAGTCTTTGAACATCTTAAAATCTGATTTCAAAAAGGCTGAAAATGATTATAAGTTAAAGATAAAGGACTTATAGAAAACCTTTTCAGTTCTTAAACATGAGCACACCAATTATAGGACTCAGATCAAGGATCTCATAACTAAGTTGACTAATGCCAAGCTGAGCTTGTAATTAGCAATACCAGGGCAAAAAAATGTGTTCTTGAAGAAGAGACCTTCAAGAACATGATATCCTCATCCTTGTATGCAAAAATGTGTTATCAGAATAAGTAGGGACTGGGATCTTGTGAGATAGCTCCTCCACACACAATCTTGTCTATAAGATCTCCTAGGTGTGAAACTTGTGAAGATGAGCTTTCCCTCATAAACCCTATGACTGAAGAGGATAAAGAGGAGATGATGAAGAATGGATTTAAGAGGAGTGAAGAAGAGCATTCTAAGAAGGGTCATCATCCCTCTGAGGAAAGTAAAGCTGTTGGGATGACCAAGTCCAAGAGAAAGAACATGATCAGAAAGAGCAAAAGAAAAGCAAGGAAGGCTAAGGAGATCAAGACCACCTTCAGCTCTGCATAGAAACAAGTCTTTTATTCTGCAGGATTTGAAGTGGTTAAAACTGAAAACACAAATTTGAACTCTAACTATAAGAGTTCTAGTTCATGTCCCAGTCATCCCATCACCATAAAGAAGGCTGATAAGTTGTGCACCACTGCTATACAATGTGAACCATCAAGCTCCAAAGGTAATTCTAACCCCCATAAGAGTTGCCACATCATCTGAGAAGATGAAGATGGAGATTAAAAGTAATCAAGTTCAGCCTTGTTCTCAGAAGAAGACTCCTAGAAGGAAGAAAATAGACTGTGTTATGTGTGGGAGTACCTCCCATCTTGCTAAAAATTGTATCTACAATCCAAAGGGTACTCTCCACATCATAAAGAAAGAAACTTTTAAGAGTTTGGAGAAGAAGAAGAAAGCTTCGGAAGGAAAATCTGTTTCCTTCGGAAGCTCCAAAATTAAGAAGAAGGCAAGTGGAATTTTGACTTCAGTAGAAAATTTGGTATCGAAAGAAAGGAATACTTCCGAAGCACTGAAGTCTGCTACAGTGGTAGCAGGATCTTGTAACACTTGGCCATTTTTTTAAGTCAAAGAAAGAAGAATAAAGGTGATGGTCGCCCACTCTTTCACAACACCTTTCTGCTTATGGATTCTAAAGAAAAGTGTCAAAAGGACAAAACTTTAAAAAAAGTTGGTGAATAAAGGTGATGGCCACCCACTCTTGCACATCACCTTTCTGCTTACGGATTCTAGAGAGAGAAAGTGTAGACTTTTTGGGTTTTGAAGAAGAACAAGCTGAGAATTTGAATGCAAGGTAAGAATTCATGGTCTTATGGTGTTCTTAACCAGTTATGTCCTCGGGTGTATGCTTATGTGTGTTTGTGTGTGTTCAGGTGTATGTTTTTAGTGGGTTTCTAGGCGGTTGAACTTATTTCAAATGAATTTGGAAGAAGCCATACTCAAGAGCTGCAAAGGTGAGTTCTAGAACCCCTCTTTTTACATGTTTTAACTGATTTTGGGGCTGGAAATGCATGGATGTATGTTTTATAAAACTGGGTTTTATACCCGTATGTTTGATTGTGTGCATGATGATGTTATGGTGTGATTCTGGACTGTATTCATGATTTGATGATGTTATGGTTGTGTTTCTAAGGCATAGAATGTAAGATTCAAGCTTAGAACATGAAAGATGAGATTTAGGGACTGAATCTGATGAATAGTGTGCCCTAGGCTGCTCATGTGCCCAAATAATAGTTCATATGCCTAAGTTTAGAAAATTTCTTAAGTGTTGGCAAATACGGATGAAAGTCAATGCGGATGAAGGTCAATGCGGATGAAAGTCAATGCGGATGAAGGTCAATGTGGATGAGAGTCAATGCGGATGAACATTGACTAAGTGTGGGAAATATGGATGAGCATTTACTAAGTATGGGAAATGCGGATGAGCAATGACTAAGTATGGGAAATGTGGATGAACATTAACTAGGTATGAGAAATACGGATGAGTATTGGAGGAAATGCGGATAAGTAAAGTCAATACGGATGAACTACAACAAATGCGGATGAAGTAAAAGAAATGTGGATGAACTATAATATATACGGATGAAGTAAAACAAATGCAGATGAACTATAACAAATGCGGATGAAGTAAAAGAAATGCGGATACAAATGCGGATGGAAACTTAGAATATTTCTGACTTTTTGGAGAAAAAGTGTAACTTAGACTTTGACTTGGGAGATTCCTAGGGCTATGTAAGTTGACTTTTTGAGGTCATTGATGTTATGATGGACACGTTATGATATTTGATGCTTTGGCATGATGTGCACGATGTTATGCATGATGTGTATGATGTATGTTATGTATGTATGATGCCCTGTATGTTGATGTTGACTGTTTATGTTTGTGTTCCTGGTGATGTATGATTATTTTCCCATGGCTTTGTGTTGAATGTTAGTGAATAAAATAAAAGTATTATGTAACATAAAGTGAAAGATAATGAAAAGAGGAAAGTGATGAATGAATGCATGTATTAATGAATGAATGAATGTAAGAAAGGCTTGCAAGAAAATGTATGGAGGTTCACACACAATGAAGGGTGTTAGCTCAACGGTCTGTGGGTTAGCTACCCCAGAAGGATGCACACCGGGGTCTTTCTTTGTGATTGAACATTTGTATAGAACCTTTGTCGCTTACCCTAGATACTGTGGCCAGGCTACTATGGGCCATGACGGGAGGTCTATGATAGACCTCGGCCCAGTATCAGCTATATGCATGACGGCGGGTATAGCACATGACAATGGTACACCTGAATTTACCCTAGGTATTGTGGCCAAACTTCTATGCGCCATGATGGGGGGTCTATGATAGACCCCGGCCCTGTACCACCTTTATGCATGACAGTAAGGTAAAGTTCATGGTTTTTGATGGAATGAAAGGAAGTAATGATGGACGTATGAATGAAAGTAACGAAAGTGAATGATAATGAAGTACGATAAATGAACAAAAGTTAATGAATGATGAAGATAATAACGATATTATCTATGTGTACGTATGATGTGTGATCACATGTTAAAGTAAATAAGCGGCTACTTGGCTTGTTTTAGAGGGCATCCATTCTTATAATGCTTTTGTGATGTAATGCAACATGTGTTTTGTAATGTGATAATGATGTATTATTTGGCAAAAGCTTTTATAATGAAATGAAATGTTATTTTAATGTTTCGTTGCGATGTTTCATGAAAGTTAAATGTAATTATATGTTTAATGAGCGATAATTGGCCAGCTATAAGCGTCCCGGGAACGATGCCTTACAAATTGGTATCAGAGCCAAAGTTTAAGTGAAACGGGTAAATTTTCAAAATAAACCTAAACTTAAACTAAAAATGGGACTTACTATATGTGCGCATGTGATGCCAGTCCAAGTAGCTGCGTGCCATCAGGTATTTTCTTAATGTTAACCGGTATTATGTGCGTATGTGATGTGGTTTATGTTTTTCTTGTAGATTTAGATACTGATGTAGTCAGGATAGGTAATGCTTGGAGTATGAAGAGTAAAGTAAGTGGCTAATCACAACTGACCACCATAATAGGGACTTACTATACTTGACATAAACTGAGTTGTTCCATTGAATGATCGTAGTGTTTAAATCTTTCAGTGTGAGTTAGAGGATGGCCGGTGGTAGATCATCAAAAGCTTCGCGTGGTGGCAGTGGACGTGGTGTTGAACCACGGGTCACGAGAGGAAGGCTTAAAGTCAAAAAGGTGGTTCATGAAGAACCAAGGACCCCTCATCTGGAGGGCGGTGATGAGAGTGCTAACTTGAGAGCCTCAGAAAGGAGGCTGTTGTTGAAGAAGTTCATCAGGTCATGCAGACAATTTTACCGTCTGTGGTGACCGAAGTTATCAAGGCTGCTAGGGAAGGAGAAAGGAAGGAAAGAAGTGGACCTATGGGCGAAAGAAGATAGCCCGAGACTGAGATGGTTCTGTCTGATAACGAAGAAGAAGAGGAAGAAGAAGACCCCATGCCGGAGGCGGCACGAGGCTGTAACTATGGGGCAATTCAATGATGCAAGCCCCCTACTTTTGATGGTAATAGAACTGCTGCTACTGCTCACCGGTGGGTGAGAGAAATGGAAGCTGTTCTGAACATCAACGAGTGCCGGGAGAATCAGAAAGTGAAGTTTGCTGCCCACTCTTTTGTGGACTCAGCTTTATGCTGGTGGGACAATATTATCCAAGCTGAGGGTAGCCGGGCTATAAGAAGAATGAGGTGGTCGGAGTTAAAGAGACTAGTGATTGAGGAGTTCTGTCCTCATCGTGAGATGGATAAACTTGAAAGGGAATTCCTATAGTTGGAGGCGGGAACTATGACACATCAACAATACACCACCAGGTTTAATGAAATGGCACTCCTGGTGCCTGTTCAGGTGACGCCTCTGTCACGAAAGATCAAGAGATACATTCAGGGCTTGCACACGGATATCCGCAGGCAAATGATCGCCGCCCGGCCGAGCACGTTTAGGTCGGCGGTTGATTTGGTAGGGAGGTTGTATGATGAGAGAACTGTGGTGGGTTTGGTCGGGGGGTGCACCGACGAGTAACAATAAGGCACAGGTAGATGACCGCCGTGTGGTCACAGCTGGTGTAGGATCAAAGAAATGTGGCAAATATGGAAGAGAGCATATCGGTGAATGTAGGTTGGGATCGAACTTATGCTACAAATATGGGAAGATGGGGCATATAGCAAAGGACAGTCGTACGGTCCGATGTTTCAACTGTGGTACGGAGGACCACATGAGTAGAGACTAAGCCGAGGGCTAAGGGTTCTGGGGTGAAGAAGACTGGAGGTGAAGGACTGAGGGCGAGCGCTAGAGCGTTCACGATGACGCAGGAGGAGGCTAGGATGGACCTTGCCTCGGTTCTATGCTTATGTGTGTTGTGTGTGTTAGGGTGTGTGTTTTTGGTGGGTTTCTAGGCGGTTGAACTCAATTGCAAACGATTTTGGAAAAACCATACTCAAGAGATGCATAGGTGAGTTCTAGAACCCCTCTTTTACATGTTTTAACTGATTTTGGGGCTGGAAATGCATGTATGAACTTTTTATAAAACTAGGGTTTCATACCCATATGTTTGAATGTGTGTATGTTGCGGATGTGGTGTGATTTTGGACTATATTCATGCTTGATGATGTTATGGTTGTGTTTCTAAGGCTAAGAATGCATGATTTAAGCTTAGAACATGATAAATGGTGTTTGGAGACTGAATCTGCTGTTAAGTGTGCCCAAAGCTGCTCTTGCGCCCAAACAGTAGTTCATACACCTAAGTTCAGAAAAACTGCTTAAGTGTGAACAAATGGGGATGATTAAGTCATGCGACTGAACAAATGCGGTTGAGTAAGTCATGCGACTAAACAAATGCGGATGAGTAAGTCATGCGACTAAACAAATGCAGATGAGTAAGTCATGCGACTGAACAAATGCGGATGAGTAAGTCATGCGACTGAACAAATGCGGATGACTAAGTCATGCGACTAAACAAATACGGATGAGTAAGTCATGCGACTGAACAAATGCAGATAAGTAAGTCATGAGACTGAGCAAATGCGGATGAATAAGTCATGCAACTGAACAAATGCGGATGAGTAAGTCATGCGACTGAATAAATGCGGATAAGTAGGTCATGCGACTGAACAAATGCGGATGAGTAAAGTCAATGCCCATGAACAAATGCGGATGAGTAAAGTCAATGCGGATGAACAAATGTTGATGAGCATTAACAAATACAGATGAGTAAAGTGAATGCGGATGAACAAAAGCGGATGAGAAAAAGAAACGCAGATGAGTAAAAGAAATGCGGATAAGTAAAAGAAATGTGGATGAACAAAAAGAAATATGGATGAACAAGAAGAAATGCAGATGACCAAAAAGGAAAATGCGGATGAACACTTAGAATATTTCCTGATTTTTTGGGGAAAAAGGAAAGTAAAATAAGTCTTGCAAGCCTTGTATATGGAAACACACCCAATGAAGGCTGTTAGTTCAACGGTGTGTGGGTTAGCTACCCCAGAAGGATGCACACCGGGGACTTTCTTTGTGATTGACCATTTGTATAGAGCCTTTTTCGTTTACCCTAGATAATGTGGCTAGGATGCTGTGCGCCATGACGGGGGGTCTATGATAGACCTTGGCCCAGTATCAACTTTATGCATGATGGTGGGTATAGCAAATGACAATGGTACACCTGAATTTACCCTAGGTACTGTGGCCAGGCTGTTGTGCGCCATGATGGGGGGTCTTTGATAGACCCCGGCCCAGTACCAGCTTTATGCATGATGGTAGGGTAAAGTTCATGGTTTTGACAGAATGAAAAGAAGTAATAATGAACGTATGAATGAAAGTAAGAAAACATGAATGAATGGAAGTTCATGAATGAATGATGAAGATAATAATGATATTATCTATGTGTACGTATGATATATGATCACATGCAAAAGTAAAGAACGGTTTTAATAAAAATAAAGTTTGTTTTATTATAAAACTAGAACTCACTCAGCAACGCTGACTTTTTATGCATTTTTCTAGGTGGCAGGTAAAATTGCTGAGGATGGCACAGGGCGGCTACTTGGCTCTTTTGGATGGCATTCTTCTGTTTAATGTTTTTGCATTGTAATGCGAACGAACGATGTTTTGAAGTGAATGATTGTATTAACTTGCAAAAGCATTTAAAATGAAATGAAAAGTTATTTTAATGTTCCACTGTGATGTTTTATGAAGTATAAATGTAATTATATGTTTTATGTGCAATGATTGACCAGCTGTGAGCATCCCTGGAACGGGGCCTTATAAGTTGGTATCAGAGCCAAAGTTTAAGTGAAACGGGCAAATTTTCAAAATACATCTAAACAGAAACTGAAAATAGGACGGGAAGGGAAGGGATGCCAGTCCGAGTAGCTACGTGCCACCATGTATTTTCTTAATGATTAACCGATATTATGTGCTCATGCGATGTGGTTTATGTGTTGCTTGTAGATTTAGATACTAATGTAGTCAGGATAGGTAATGCTTGGGGTATGAAGAGTAAAGTAAGTGGCTAATCACAACTAGCCACTATAATAAGGGACTTACTATACTTGACATAAACTGAGTTGTTCCCTTGAATGACAGTGTTGGTGTTTAAATCTTTCAGTGTGACTTGAGGATGGCAGGTGGTAGATCATCGAAAGCTTCACGTGGTGGAGGTCGTGTTGCTGAACCACTGGCTATGAGAGGAAGGCCTAGGGCCGAAAAGGTGGTTCATAAAGAACCATAGACCCCTCATTCGGAGGGCAGTGATATGAGTGCTAACTTAAGGGCCTTGGTGAAGGAGGCTGTTATTGAAGAGGTGCATCAGGTCATGCAGAAAATGTTATCGTCTGTGATGACCGAAGTTATCAAGGCTGTGAGGGAAGGAGAAAGGAAGGAAAGGAGTAGACCTACGGATGAAAGAAGACAACCCGAGACTGAGACGGTTCTATCTGATGACGAAGAAAAAGAGGAAGAAGAAGAGCCTACGCCGGAGGTGGCACGAGGCTGTAACTACGGGGCATTTCAAAGGTGCAAGCACCCTAATTTTGATGGTAATGGTACTGCTGCTACTACTCACCGATGGGCGAGAGAAATGGAAGCTGTTCTGAATATCAGAGAGCGCCGAGAAGACCAGAAGGTAACATTTGCTACCCACTCGTTTGTGGACTCGGCTCTGTGTTGGTGGGACAATATAGTCCAAGCCGAGGGTAGTCGGGAAATTGGGAGAATGAGGTGGTCTGACCTGAAAAGGTTGGTGATTGATGAGTTCTGTCCTTACAGGGAAATGGATAAGGTGGAAAGGGAATTCCTGCAGCTGGAATCGGGAACCATGACACATCAACAATACAGCACCAAATTCAACGAAACGGCATGGCTGGTGCTGGATCAAGTGATGCCTCTGTCACGAAAGATCAAGAGGTATATTCAGGGCTTGCCAGCGGATATCCGTAGGCACATGATCGCCACCCGGCCGAGCACGTTTAGGTCGGTGGTTGATTTGGCAGGGAGATTTTGTTGGGTGGTGGTGGTGACCGGAATTGGAATTGAAAAAGGTTTTGTTGGGGTGGTGTCCTGACGAGTAACAAGAATGCACGAGTAGATGACCGCCGTGTGGTCACATCTAGTGCGGGGTCAAAGAAGTGTGGTAGATGTGGAAGAAAGCATATCGGTGAATGTAGGTCGGGATCAAACTTATGATACAGATGTGGGAAGATGGGGCATATAGCAAAGGACTGTCATACGGTTCGATGTTTTAACTATGGTGGAGAAGGTCATAGGAGTAGAGACTGTAAGAAGCTAAGGGCTGAGGGTTTTGGGGTGAAGAAGACTGGGGGTGAAGGACCGAGGGTGAACGCCAGAGCGTTCACGATGACGCAGGAGGAGGCTAAAGTCTACCAAGATTTCTAAGATGATAGAAGGATGTGATGTGGAATTAGAAGGTCACAAGTTTCCTGTTAGACCATTGGTGATGACCTTAGGCAGGTTTAATGTAGTCCTGGGGATGGATTGGTTAGCAGACTACGAGGCGAACATTGTGTGTTGCAAAAAGATGATTCGTTTGATAGTGCCTGATGGGAGTTCAGTGACGGTTTATGGTGATCAAGTCATGATGATTCCGAAAGTGATTTCGACAGCAGAGGCGGAAAAGTGTATGAGGCGTGGATGTAGCGCCTACTTGGCTTATGTAAAGGACGTGGATATACTAACACCGCATCTATCCGATGTCATGGTTGTGTGTGACTTTCCATATGTGTTTCCCGAAGACTTACCAGGAATGCCACCTAACCGAGAGATCGAGTTTCAAATTGATTTCATACCAGGTGCCCAACCTGTTGCCAAGGCATCGTATCGGTTGGCTCCGACTGAGATGAAAGAGTTGATGGAGCAATTGTAAGAGCTGCTTGATATAGGGTTTATTAGACTGATTATCTCTCCTTGGGGTGCTCCGGTCTTATTCTTGAAGAAGAAAGACGGTAGTATGAGGATGTGTATCGACTACCGTGAGCTGAACAAGTTGACGATAAAGAACCGATACCCCTTACCGAGAATTGATGATTTGTTTGATTAGCTCCAAAGTGCCAGTTGGTTCTCAAGGATAGATCTTCGACCGGGCTACCATCAGCTAAAGGTGAAAGAAAAGGATATCTCTAAAATAGCTTTTTGCACGCGTTATGGTCACTACGAGTTGCTCGTTATGTCATTTGGTTTGACCAGCGTGCCAGCTACTTTTATGGACTTGATGAATCGAGTGTGTTGGCCGATGTTGGATAAATCAATGATTGTGTTTATTGATGATATCCTGATTTATTCCAAGAGTGAAGAGGAGCATGCCGGTCACATTCGAGAACTGATGGAGACGTTGAGAAGGGAGAAGTTGTATGCTAAATTCTCCAAATGTGTATTCTGGTTGCGCGAATTTTAATTCTTGGGTCATGTGGTGAATCCTTACGGGATTACGGTGGACTCGGCAAAGGTGGAGGCAGTGATGCAATGGAAGTCTCCAAATACGCCATCCGAGATTCGTAGTTTCTTGGGTTTGGCCGGCTACTACAGGAGGTTCACTCAAGACTTCTCTAAGATCGCTTCTCCACTAACCAAGTTGACCCAGAAAGATGTAAAGTTCGTATGAGGTCCAGCTCAAGAGAAGGCGTTCGAGGAATTAAAGGCAAGGTTGACTCAAGCTCCTGTTCTGTCATTACCCAATAGAAGTGAAGATCTGGTGGTTTATTCTGAAGCTTCCTACTCGGGGTTGGGGTGTGTGTTAATGCAGAGGGAAAAAGTTATAGCCTATGTGTCCCGATAGTTGAAGGTTCATGAGGTCAATTATCATACTCATGACTTGGAGCTAGCAAACATGGTCTTTGCATTAAAGATTTGGAGGCACTACCTTTACGGGACGAAGTGCACCATATTCACTAACCATAAGAGCCTGAAGTACTTCTTTCAACAGAAAGATTTGAACATGAGGTAGAGGAGATGGTTGGAGCTTATAAAAGATTATGATTGTGAGATCCACTACCATCCGGGCAAAGCCAACGTGGTGGCAGATGCCGTTAGCCGAAGAGAGAGACCCGAGCTGATTCGAGTGAAAGCTTACCAGTTGATCATGACCTCTAATGTGATGAAGCAAGTCAAAGAGTTTCAAGATGAGGCAATGAAAGAAGATCATCTTAACTTTGAAAGAATGAGAGGTCTGGTTGCGGAATTGGGTGAAAACACACTTGGTGTTAGAACCCGATTTGGACGAATGTGGATCCTCGTTTTAGGGACCTACGCATGTAGATCATGGACGGAGCTCATAAGACTCGATACTCTATTCATCCCGGTGCTAAAAAGATGTACCAAGACATGATGAAAGACTATTGGTGACTGGGTATGAAGCGTGAGGTGGTGGAGTATGTGAGTAAGTGCCTTACTTGTTTGCAAGTGAAGGCGGAGCATCAGAAGCCATATGGAAAGATCCAACCTTTGGATATACCGGAGTGGAAGTGGGAACATATCACCATGGATTTCATAACAAAGCTATCACGTACTACATGTGGGTACATTGCTATATGGGTGATAGTTGATCGTTTGACGAAGAGTGCTCACTTTCTACCAATCCGCGAGACATATTCATCCGAGAGGTTGACTGGTCTTTTCATTAAGGAGATTGTGACTTGTCATGGTGTGCCAATGTCTATTGTGTCTGATCGTGACACTCGGTTTACATCTAAATTTTGGATGAAATTCTACGAGGCGATGGGGACGAGGTTACATATTAGTACGACTTATCATCCTCAGACAGATAGTCAGTCAGAAAGGACCATTTAGACGCTAGAGGATATGCTTCATGCGTGTGTCATCAATTTTGGAGGAAGTTAGGATGACCATTTACCGTTAGTTGAGTTCTCATATAACAACAGTTATCATGCCAGCATTGGTATGCCCCCTTATGAGATGCTATACGGTAGGATATGCCGAACACCTGTGTGTTGGGGTGATATTGGTCAGAAAGAGTTAGGGAGCGTCAAGGTCATCGAGGGTACGACTGAGAAGCTTGTAAAGATCAAAGCCTTCATTAAGGCAGCCAAAGATAGACAGAAGTCGTATACTGATAAACGACATAGACCGATTGAGTTCCAGGTGGGTGACATGGTTATGTTGAAAGTCTCACCTTGGAAGGGTATCATTCGGTTCAGAAAGCGGGGCAAGTTGAGCCCGAGAAACATAGGGCCTTTCTGAATCATTGCTAGAGTAGGAGAGGTGGCCTATAGATTGGAGTTACCAGATGAGTTAAGTGAAATTCACCTGACATTCCATGTATCTCATCTGAGAAAATGTCTAGCAGATGAGGATATGATTGTTCCACAGGAGGATATCGAGGTAGACGAACGGCTCAATTATGTGGAGCTACTGGTGGCGATCATTGATCGTAAAGAGAGGATGTTAAGGAATAAAGTTGTTCCTCTTGTGCGTGTATAGTAGAAGCATAGGAAGGGATCTGAGTCTACGTGGGAGACTGAAGAGGAGATGAGACAACATTACCCACGATTGTTTGAGGAATAACAGGTTTCGGGGATGAAACCTATATAAAGGGGGTGGACTTGTAACACCCGGTTTTTTTTTGAAGTCAAAGAAAGAAAGAATAAAGTGAAGAAAAAGAAAGAAAAGATATTTTACCTAAGTTAAGGGGTAAAAGTGTCAAAAAGGACAAAAGATTAGAAAAGTGAGTGTAAAGTGGGCATGGCTGCCCACTCTCTTCTTACAACACCCAAATCTTCGGATCTTGTTACAGAGAGAAAGAAAAGGAGCTGAAACTCTCGGTTTTAGAAAGAAGAAAAAGAAAGATTTCAAATTCAAGGTAAAAATTCATGGTTTTTAAGTGTTCTTAACTGGCCTTGCCTCGATTGTATGCTTATGTGTGTTGTTTGTGTTTGAGTGTGTGTTTTTGGTGGGTTTCTAGACGGTTGAACTCAATTGCAAATGAGTTTAGAAGAAGCCATACTCAAGAGTGGAAAAGGTGACTTCTAGAACCCCTCTTTTACATGTTTTAACTGATTTTGGGGCTAGAAATGCATGTATAAACTTTTTATAAAACTAAGGTTTCATACCTGTATGTTTGAATGTGTGTATGTTGTGCGTATGGTGTGATTTTGGACTATATTCATGCTTGATGATGTTATGGTTGTGTTTCTAAGGCTTAGAATGCATGATTTAAGCTTAGAACATGATAGATGGTGTTTGGGGACTGAATCTGCTGTTAA
Source organism: Flaveria bidentis (assembly GCA_018326385.1). Lineage (NCBI taxonomy): Eukaryota > Viridiplantae > Streptophyta > Magnoliopsida > Asterales > Asteraceae > Flaveria > Flaveria bidentis. The sequence goes on from BJCM01213644.1 coordinate 16,784, forward strand.
GTGTGCCGTAAGCTGCTCATGCACCCAAACAGTAGTTCATAAGCCTAAGTTTAGAAAAAATTCTAAAGTGTGAACACATGCGGATGAGTAAGTCATGCGACTGAACAAATGTGGATGAGTAAGTCATACGACTGAACAATTGCGGATGAGTAAGTCATGCGACTGAACAAATGTGCATGTGTAAGTCATGCAACTGAACAAATGCGGATGAGTAAGTCATGCGACTAAACAAATGCAGATGAGTAAGTCATGCAACTGAACAAATGAGGATGAGTAAGTCATGCGACTGAACAAATGCGGATGAGTAAGTCATGCGATTGAACAAATGTGGATGAGTAAAGTCAATGCGGATGAACAAATGCGGATGAGCATTGACAAATGCAGATGAGTAAAGTCAATGCGGATGAACAAATGCGGATGAATAAAGTTAATGCGGATGAACAATGCGGATGAGCATTGACAAATGAGGTTGAGTAAAGTGAATGCGGATGAACAAATTCAGATGAGTAAAAGAAATGCGAATGAGTAAAAGAAATGTGGATGAGTAAAAGAAATGCAGATTAACAAAAAGAAATGAGGATGAACAAAAAGAAATGTGGATGAACAAAAAGGGAAATACGGATGAACACTTAGAATATTTTCTGACTTTTTGGGGAAAAAGTGAAAATGTAGGCTTTGACTTGAGAGGTTCCCGGGGGTTCATATAAGCTGACTTTTGTGGTCGTAGATGACATGTTGGGCATTGTACGATGATGTTATGATGTATAATTGATTCTTATGCATGATGGTATGTATGATGTATGCTATGTATGTATGATGTATGCTATGTATGTATGATGCCCTGTATGATGATGTTGATTGTGTATGTTGATGTTCCTTACATTGTATGTTTATTTTCCCATGGCTTTACGTTGAATGTTAACAATTGAAATAAAAGTATTATGTAACGTAAAGTGGAAGATAATGAAAAGAGGAACATGATGAATGAATGCATGCATTAATGAACAAAAGAAAGTAAATGGTCCATTGGGAGCAATAATTTCCAGGAACATTTGGAACATTTCGTTTCTGAGAAGAAGAGCCGTAAAAGTAAGTCTTGCCAGCCTTGTATGTGGAAACACGCCCAATGAAGGCTGTTAGTTCAATGGTGTGTGGGTTAGCTACCCTAGAAGGATGCACACCGGGGTCTTTCTTTGTGATTGACCATTTGTGTAGAACCTTTGTCGCTTACCCTAGATACTGTGGCCAGGCTGCTATGCGCCATGACGAGGGGTCTATGATAGACCTCGGCCCAGTATCATCTTTATGCATGACGGTGGGTATAGCACATGACAATGGTACACCTTAATTTACCCTAGGTACTGTGGTCAGGCTGCTGTGCACCATAACGAGGGGTCTATGATAGACCCCGACCCAGTACTAGCTTTATGCATGACGGTAGGGTAAAGTTCATGGTTTTGATGGAATGAAAAAATGTAATGATGAACGTATGAATGAAAGTAAGAAAACATGAATGAATGGAAGTTGATGAATGAATGATGAAGATAATAATGATATTATCTATGTGTACGTATGATATGTGATCACATGCAAAAGTAAATAACGGTTTTAATGAAAGTAAAGTATGTTTTATTATAAAACTAGAACTCACTCAACAACGCTGACTTTTTATGCATTTTTCCAGTTGCAGGTAAGGTTGTTAAGGATGGCATGGGTGATGGGTTTGATGGACCATAATCAAAGTTGTTTAACCATTTAAACATGAAAACGCAGCGGATAAAAGCCTTAACATTATGATTCTTAAGCTGAAAAATAAAGGTTCTTTACTTTGTTTTAACAAATCCAAGAGCATAGGATCATTCATATGTGTTTGCACATATACATA
>BJCM01213656.1:0-10846 GCA_018326385.1 Flaveria bidentis
TCCTCTAAAAAGTATTTAACTTTTATATTTTAAAATTTTAAAGTTTTAAAATTTTCATCCAACAAAAGAAATAAATATTTTATTTATATTTTATTTTAATATATAAGATTGATATTAAAAAAATAAATGTAAAAGGTGATAATGATGTGACAATGATTTTAGGTGTTTTTGAGTTTTACCATTGAAGAGGTTTTTTGTATTTTGAAGAATAAGTGTTTTTCTGATTTGGATACTGACTAGACATGTTTTTAGGTGTTTTTTGATTTTATCATTGGTGATGGTCTAAATGATACGTGTCGTTCATGCTTGACATTTGCAACGGGGTTTGACATAGTACATGAAATTTCCATGCTTTTGCTACTTCGCATTTTGGAACTTAGATTAAACTTTTTGAGTGAATTATTATTTTAATCTCTAGGTTTAAGATCATTTAACCCTATCAACTCACAAAGTAATCTTTTGATATATCAACCCTTAAAATTTTATTTCTTAACTGTTTTGGCCTTTGAAACTAACTCTGTTAATTTGTTCAGTTAAATTTAAGGGTATTTTATTGATTTTATACCTTAAGGATAATTTATGTAAATTTTAAATCTTTAGGGTTATTTATGCACATTGTAAACATAGCAATACTACCACCACACACCTACCCCACTCGGACCATTGTCACCATTGACACATTGCCGGCTGCCATCGTTGGCTACATCGAATCAGCCGACAAATCATTCAACAAAAGCAGCTACTGCAACAATTTCAGATTCTGAGGGGATGATGTGAAACATGGGCAACTTCTACAACAATTTCAGATTACAAGGCTCGAGTAAGAACCGCTTGAACTCTGGATCCATTTGACGTTCGAGAGCTTTATTATTGGGTGCGGAAATGGTGATGTTATGATTCGAAACCGCTTCTTACAGGGTTTGTAGAAGAAGAGTTTTTTCAATGAGTTCTGATTGCTTGGTGTAGTGTGAATCTAGAAGCTCAATGAGAATAGAGTTTGAATTGTTTTGAATAGTGGTAGATTTAGGGTTTTTATTTGGCAACGATTGAATGAACAGATGTAAAAAGATTCATGAAGGAGATGAGATTCAATGCATCATAATTCAGAGAACTCATGAGCTAATCTTGAAAATGATCAAAATTGGAGATATCGAAATATGATGACGGTGGTGGTGGTTGGGGTGGCATTGGTGGTGATGGTGGGTTTTGGCGATGATGGCAGTCGGTGATAGCCGAGAATGTGCCGGTGGTGACGATGTCCAGAGTGAGGTAGGTGTGTGGTGGTTGTATTGGTACATTTTACAAATATGTATACATAGCCTTAATGATTTAAAATTTACATAAATTGTCCTTAATGTGTAAAATAACTAAAATATCATTACACTTAACAAAAAAAAGTTAATAAAGTTAGTGTTAGGGGTCAAAACAGTTGAAAAATAAAATGTTAGAGATTGATATGTCAAAATATTATTTTTTGAGTTAATAGGGTTAAATGGCGAGATCAAAATAGTAATTTACTCAAATTTTTTTACTTTGAAGAAAGACATAGATAGATAGATAAAGAGAAGATATTTGTTAAAATGTCATAATCTCATTTGGAATTTGATTTTAATCCCACTTCATAATTGTGACTTTCTTAGAATTCTAATTAAGAAGGTGTTTGGTAACTCGCCTGATACTATCGACCAATCATATGGGTAAAATAAAATAGGTAAGCACGTAAAAGTAGTCATATTAGTTAAACATTCTACCGCCCTTTAAGGGTTTAGGCACTTATTTTCCAATCCACGTGAAGTTGTGAACCCTTGCATCTAAACACTACAATAGTGTTGTCTCGCAACGCGTGTTGACGTGTTGCGCGCGAGATAGATAGAATAAACCGATGCTCTTATAAACGCACGTTGTCTAATTTTTTTCGTTCTTACCAACATGGCCATATTTTTAATGAAACGACCATAAATTTATAATAGTATAATATAATAATATGCATCAAATTTAAAGGCTCGATAACGACACTTCAATGGGGCTGCAATATTTTGTTTACCAAGCCATAATAACGAACAAATCCTTATTTTGGCATATTCATTGCCTGTCAAATGGAGCCAACCAAATTTAACAACAAATTGGTTCCGTCATCGTCGACCAGATAACATAACCATAATCAACTCGGTGATGCCTCAAACGAACCAAAGCATGTTATCATTGATATAACATCGCTACCAACATATATAGGTAAACACAAAGACAATTACAATATCATATTACGTTCCTATGAAACAGCATACGGTGCGACCGCATCTAAGATAAGCACGAAGCCATTATCATGAACATTGTTGTTCGACTCTCAACCTATATTTATAAGCATAAACAACAGATTAGTACAACGCCCAGATGATTTCAAATAATTCAACAAATATTCACACAAAAAATGAGTTTGTGAGGTGGGAGGGTGACCGTACGTGACAGACAAGAGACAACTAGCTCTATCTAGCCACACACCTCATAAACCCTTGTCTATTTAGTACAATAAACAAGGTTAAAAATGAACAAAGTTGCTATACCAATTCAAACCTCAAAACAAGGTTAAAAATATAAAGGAAAAAAAATGATGGCCAATGTATGAATAATGCAAAGTATACTATTCCTTTCATTAGTAGTTCTAATAATATCTATACCAGCAACAATGATGTTCACTCATAATCGATTTGTTTCGTCGCAGTACATCAACAGTAACTACACTTGCTATATCTTACAATACAAAACAATTTACCAATGTTTGATGCAAAAAAATGGTCAAAAAACAAAAACACAAAACTTTATTGTATTTATTGTAGTACCTCACACCATCAAAATACCAATTCGTTAATGTTTGATGCCAAAAACATAAAAATCAAACTTTTGTGGCCACAAAGAAAACATACAAAAAATCATTGTAGCACCTCATTTGTTTTTTAATATAGATATATAATAGGTTAATAAGCTATATATTTAAAAACATAAAATAATTTATTATTGTGCATTAAAACCCATTTGAACCGCTTACAAGGCCAAAAACATTTTAGTTTAAAACTCTTTATTTTGTTAAAACTTAGAGGAGCATGTTAACAAAAAGACAGTGTACTTAATTTATTTTTTATTTAATGTGTACAACTTATTTAAATTTTTTTAAAAATGACCTATGAAAATAATTAGAAAATGTCGGCAAGCCAAGATTGATTAACAAAGCTCTTCTTCTATATATGCTTAGAAATTTTAATTTCTTTTTTGTTCCTCCTTAAACAAGTAATACATTTTTGTCTCTCTACAATTGTAAGTTATCATAGGTCGCCGAATGTGTCGTTAATTTTGAACATGTCTTATGTTATTATCTCTTCACCAGGTCCTCAACCGGATCTTCTATCTGTTCGACACGAATCATGACGACCTCATCACCGTCGATGAACTCAGTCGCGCGTTGATCCTCCTCGACCTCGATACAAACATCAATGAACTTGATTCGTCATCAAAACCTTTATTAAACACGACAACGACAGTCTCACGTTCGATGATTTTCAGGCTCTACATAAAGAGATCGACAATCTGTTCTTCCATCTGGATGACCGGCAGTGGTGGCAATGGTGGCAACCGGCGCTGGTGGCGATGGTGGCAGCTGGCGGTGGTTGCGATGGTGAGTGGTGAATGGGTCGGATTGTGAAAAAAGAAGTGGAGAAGTAGGACTCACTTCTAGTATTTCTTTTAGTTTAGGGGTATTTTAGACTTTTCATATATACTTAACTGAACAACTTAAAAGATGTTAGTGTCAGGGATTAATTGTGTTACGAGTTGGCAAATAGTAAGGACTAAACCTGTAATTTTTTTAAAGTTAAGACTAATATTGTAATATGAGCAAAGCATAAGGTTCAATCGTGTAATTAAGTCTTGATTTTATTAGAAACTTTTCTAAATAACATTGTGATCTTAAATGTAAATTTGATCCAATATGTAAGAAAAAGCACGTTTTTAAGAAAATATCCATTTAAGTAAATATTTTTTACATCCATTTAAGTATGTATTTTTCAAATGACTCATTTTACTAAATAATTTTTTCACTAACATCATTTTGGGTTATGTAAAAAGTTAATCCACCAAAAGACCCCTAAAATTATCATTTGGTCATGTTGACGTGATTCATTATTTTTTCCCTTTATTTAAGTTATATTTTGATTATCTAAACTGACTTAACCAATAATATGAGCTAGTTTTATTTGTTTCAATACTTTTTTATATATATACTATATATAAAACATATGAGAGAGGTGTTTTAAAATATCATAAAATTAAAAATAGTTACTTTATTTGATGTATAAAATACAACCACTTTTGAGGGTAAAATAACATTTTTAACAATCATTACAGATTGCTCCTTACATTTAGTTACGTAATAACCTTACACTTACAGTAACTTACATAAAATTTTACATTATCTACTCATTAACAAAAAAAATACTTAATTTATTTTAAGATTTCAGTAATATTTTTTTAATATATCATGTTTAAAAACTTTTTGATACTACAATTGTAGCCTGTGTATTTTTTAAACGTTTTGATGTAAATTTTGTGCTGTACCGATTTGTATTTTATGAGATACAATAAGTTAATGCGTAAATGTACAAGACGTTATACAAAAACCATTTATACATGTCAGATGTAAAATGTCGCCCTGCTGCATTGCGCGGACACCCTTCTTATACTATTATGTGGGTATCGTCTATTTGAATATTGATTGATAGTAAAATTTAAATTTGGATTTAATATAATTGATTTTGGGTTATAATTATAAGAATTATAATTAGAATTTAATTTAAACGAGCCAAACGAGAGAGCCAATGAGCAAGCTATAAGATGAACTTACATTGGCCCAGGCTCAACTCGTCTAGAAGTCTAGAACAATACGAGTTCGAATGAATGTTTTTTAGCGAACTACGGGGCGCGTAAGTTTTAAACAATACAACACAAGGCATCATTATGGTGTATTTGATTTGATTTTTATTTTTATATAAATATTTTCATCAATTGTATATATATATATATAATACTACATCACGTACGTGCCAACTTTTTAAATAAAATGTCACAATTTGAAAAAAAAAAGAATAAGCACATCGGCCAAATACGTTAAGTACGTCCAATTTTATGATGATACAACATTTGAATACTTATTGTATTATAATACGACGATTCAACATTTTTTCAAACAGAAAACTTTTTTTTCCAATAAAATTAAAAGTGAGAAAAAGTGTGTTTAAAAAAACACCCATTTAGATAAAAAAATTCAAAACACCTTTGGTAAATAAGTTTTCTCCCGACATCTTTTTGGAAAAAAATTCTAAAAAATTATGTTAAGTGTTTTATACTTTAAGCAAAATTATAATTTTGTACTGCTCAAATGTTTTATATACAAATATTTTATGTAATAGTATAGATATAAATAGATTATACAGTTTAAGTTTATAATAATAAAATGATTTTAAATAAAACAAAAATAAGAAAATATAAAAAAGTATACTGAAATAAAAAAAATGAAGACACTTGTATTGGCCTTAACCATTAGACACCTTAACATAACATACAATACTTGACAAGAAGGGCCCTTCATATTATATAGAATGACACCATGGATCCCTAAAGATAACTATTGTTTTGCTATCAAGAACCGAGGGGAATTAGACATTTCGCAGGAACTTAACTTCACTTGTAGCATTTATAGTAGCTTGCTCATCTTCATTTCTCATATTTAACAAAAACTCATCATTCTTATAATATTTTATTCATTTCTAAAAGCTTGCCACATTAATTTCCACATATATATTATTATTTCAGCTAAATAATATTTTGTTATTTTTTTATCATTTTTTCACTTACATTCATTTTCAAAAAATATAAAATAATAGACATATCTTTAAATATGAGGGGTCAATATGATTTCTTTTTTAATGGGTCCTAATAAAGAGACACCCCAGTTTATAAATCGACACCCACCTATACGCGGTATATAGGGTCGAATACACAAAAAACGAGAAAAATTCAGGGGGGTGTCAGAGAGCTATACGCCCCATATAGCCCTATACGACCCCCCGACACATATAGGGCTATACGACGCGTATAGCGATTTTCGACGCTGACTACGAGGAAAAATTCAGGGGCTGTCAGAGAGCTATACGCCCCATATAGCCCTATACCACCCCACTATATGACACATATAGCCACATACGACACATATAGCCTTATACGACCCCCCTCTATATGACGCGTATAGGGCTATACGACACGTATAGGGCTATACGACACGTATAGAAATTTTGGGGTGTTGATTTAAAATATTGGGGTGTCTATTTAAAAAAAACCTTTAAGTATAGGAGATGAAGAGCCTGATGTAGCAGTAATATTACATTTTTACATTTTTATTTTATTATTAAAAGAGAAAGTTATAAAAATAATCATTGTAGTTTGATCATATCGCAAGTTTGGTCCTTAGATTTTAAAAATTGTAAATTTAGTCCGAACATTTAAAAGTTTGTTTCAGTTTTAGTCCCCACCGTTAAAGTTTATTTGTTTATCACAATATGGGGACTAAATATGTAATATGGTCAAACCATAAGGACCAATTGTGCAATTTTCCCGGATAACTAAAAAAACTAAAAAATCAAATAAAAAAAAATTAAAAAAATAAAATTTAAAATATTCAAATAAACTTTATTAAAGAAATTCAATAATCGTTAAAAATAGAATAAAGGTTAAAAAATAAAACCAAAACTAAAAAGTAAATAAAAGTAATAATAAAATACATATAAAAATAGAAAAGGAGAAAATGAAAAGTATGCTTAAGATTTTATTTTTTAGTTTTTATTTTTGATGAAGTTCATATGTCATGTTTAAATCGAAGAATCCAAAAACATTGTGTAAGTATAAATTCAAAAAATAAAAAATGAAATCGAACCAATTTTTTATTTTTTTTAACTTTAATATTGTTTCTTTAATATTTATTTTGAATTTTATAAATGTTTATTTGGTTGTATTTTTATTTTTTTGGTTTTTATTTAATTTTTTACTTTAATCGCATACTTCTTTTTCAATACTTCTCGCTTTTGTTTTTTACATGCGTTTTATTTTTAATTTTATTTAGATTTAATTTTGATTCACTTTTAACCATTATTTTATTTTTTAAAAATTTATTGAATTTATTATTGATGTTTATTTGAATTTCTTATGTTTGATTTTATTTTTTTTAAATTTATTTAATTTGCAAATTCTTTAAATTTAAGAGCAAATTACACAATTAGTCCCAATGGTTTGATCATATTTCATATTTAGTTTCCGGATCATTAAAACTAACGGAACGGTGGGAACCAAATTTGCAACAAACTTTCAAATTTGGTTACTATTTATAATTTTTAAAATATGAGGACCAAACTTGCAATTTTATCAAACCACAAGGACTATTTTTATAATTTTCTCTATTTAAAAAATGAAGATATAAGCTATTTTAGATTGGTTTGGTAGAGTTTGGATTGAGTTGAGTTGAAACAACCTCAAGCCCAAATTCGATCTAAATTTATTCTCACTTAATAAACAAATCTGAGTCTGAGCGTTTATACGTCGAACTTAGTTACACTCATCAAGTCTAAAGGGTTAACGTTTATATAAATAGGGAAAATATCACAGAATAATATCCAAGTTTAAAAATTGTTTCAATTATGTTACCGTGTATATTTTGCCCAAACTGAATCATTAAACCATCAAAGTAGTCATAATCGGATTTTTTTAGTGAAGAAAAAAATAAAGGGGATGTTGGAGTTGGGATTTTCAATATATATAACTATATTATAAAAAAACAAAAAACATGTTAATTATATTACAAAATAAACAATACCTAAAATCCATGTCACCACTCTACGTCGATATATATATATATATATATATATATATATATATATATATATTCCTAATTGTAACAAAAATAAAAACATGTTAAAACCTTTAATTTGAATAAAACATACAAACTGAATGACTTAATTAAAATACTTTTTAAAACTAAGTGACTTAATTAAAATAAATTTTAAAGCTAAGTAACTTAATTATGACAATTTCAAAATTTGATTACTATTTATAAAGTTAATTGAATAGGCCAATTAGTAACTATTACCATAGGTTAAATTTAAAATCAAAACTAAAATCAACAATGAAAATTTGAAACTACAAAAAAGTTATTGATTATGTTTTTAGGTGTTACCGACTGGTTTTCTTCACTTTTTTTTCATATTTAAACAATAAATTCGAGTACCCGACAGATTTGAACGAGTCCACTCGAGCTCCGATTTAGTAGAGTGATTCCTCCAGCTCTGGACCTACGCACATTTTAAACAACACCAGTTAAGACATCATAGTAAGAAAAATCCTTTTGTAACAACCCTCTAACGTGATAATAAGTATCGAGTATCATAAATAGAGAGAGAGAGAGAGAGAGAGAGAGAGAGAATGAGGAAAATATTTTATGTATGGAGAAATCAATCCCCCTACCTTGTATTTATAGTGTTGCATGATATATGCGTTATTAGTTACGTTATTGGATCCTACACCTATACAAACGAGGGTGTGTTGTATCAACGGTTAGGATTGATGATAGTTATTGTTCTTTGGATGCACGACACATGTCCGTGTCTTTTCCTTTATCATGGGTCGAATCGGATCCATGGTTTCTTGATCCGGGTTTTCAAGTACCCTACATCTACACCTCCTAAACATATACGAGTCATGCGTTCGTATTATGAGTACTCCTTTATCAGTTATCACAAAGGACATGACGTTAAAACTCAATCTCTCGCCTTTAACTATTTGTCGTATGTACCTGCTCATTAAGTCATCATCACGGAAACCCAACCATAAGTTCTTGATATATCATTTTTAAACATCTAAAATCATATTTTATCTTATTTCATGCTCAACGTAGCTAGCAACATAGCAGAAATATTTATTACAAAATGTTGTTTGTGGTTCAGATGAAAGTCAAAAATGGTGTCGTATGGCGGCTGGAAGTTGTGTTACAATTTCTTAAAACCGCATATGTAATAGGTATGTAATTTCCTCTTTTGACTTTTGTGTGTATTCACCCTTTTTGACTCATTTATATATTCATCATTATTAGCGACAAATGGAGTTGGGACGTTTGTAATATATATATATATAAATTTATAAAATATAAAAAAAATTCCCGTTTTCTTTAACGAAATTCGTTTAACACATGTGTAATATCGGATTTACACATGTGTAAAGCCCCGTTCCCGGAGACCTCATAGTTGGTCAATCACAGCAGCTAAAACATTAAGCATTATATTTATGCAAACTTAAGCAGCGGAAATAATTTATCAAAAACCATTCATTTCATTTAAAACGCTGTTGTTAAGCAATACATCATCTTTTAACTGTTTACAAAAGTATTGTTTTACTGCATTACAAAACAACAGCAACATAAAATACGAATATATATCAGTCTTTCCATGCCGAGTAGCTTCACCCTCGTGCCATCCTCAGCAATAACTACCTGCCAACTGAAAATGTATAAAAGTCAGGTTGCTGAGTGAGTTCTAGTTTTAAAAGTAATAAAATACTTTCTATATGTTGTATATGAAAATACTCTTTTCTGTAAAATACAACTCTGTACTGTATATGCGAGCACGCACTAACTATATGAACAAATACTGTTTGTTCTCTTTACTGTATGCCTTGTCTGTTCTATAAACTTTTATCTTTATCTTTCACTTTCTGTATGGACCAATGAGCAATACCCCAACTATATACGCGATGGGAAAACCGGTGATGGGCCATCTATATCCCTCGAAAGGGTCAACTGTATCCCTCGAAAGGGTCAACTATATCCCTCGAAAGGGCCAACTGTATCCCTCGAAAGGGTCAACTATATCCCTCGAAAGGGTCAACTGTATCCCTCGAAAGGGGCAACTGTATCCCTTGAAAGGATCAACTGTATCCCTCGAAAGGGTCAACTGTATCCCTCGAAAGGGTCAACTATATCCCTCGAAAGGGTTCTGTGTACTATATACAAGGCCGACCCAATCACCCAGGGCATGCTACAAAGGTCCTGGTCCCGTGTACAATATGGGGTAGCTAACCCGCAATACGGTCGAGCTAACGACAACATGGTGTTCTGCATCTCCTACCGTATAGCATCTCGTATGGTGGCATGCCAATGCTGGCATGATAGCTATTGTTGTACGAGACATCAGCTAACAGTAAGTGGTCATCCTAACTTCCCCCAAAATCAATCACACATGCCCGAAGCATGTCTTCCAGTGTCTGAATGGTCCTTTCTGACTGACCATCAGTTTGGGGATGATAAGCCGTGCTAATGTGTAACCTTGTCCCCATGGCCTCATGAAATTTCTTCCAGAATTTAGATGTAAACCGAGTGTCACGATCAGACATAATGGACACCGGCACACCATGATGAGTTATAATCTCCTTGATGAACAGGTCAGCCAACCTCTCGGATGAATATGTCTCGCGGATCGGTAGGAAGTGAGCACTCTTCATCAAACGGTCAACAATCACCCACATGGCATCGTACCCCTTCGGAGTACGTGGTAGCTTCGTAAGGAAATCCATGGTGATGTGCTCCCACTTCCATTCCGGTATATCCAAAGGTAGGATCTTCCCATACGGCTTCTGATGTTCGTCCTTCACTTGCAAACAAGTAAGGCACTTACTCACATACTCCACCACGTCACGCTTCATACCCGGCCACCAATAATCTTTCTTCATATCTTGATACATCTTTGTGGCACCAGGATGAATG
>BJCM01213660.1:0-11727 GCA_018326385.1 Flaveria bidentis
TAACATTATCAAATAATATTCTTGAACAAAATATCCTTATAAGTTGTTCTATCTCATATGCAACTTATTTAGAAAACCCATTTTTTTTCTAAATTGGTGTTGATATTTAATTGCATGATCATATCATCAATTAAATATTAATTGGTGTTTGCTAAACTTGTTATTGGGTATGACCCGACTTGGATCATGACGTATTAACCACATCAATATTCTATGTGTCTTGGGCATAAAGAATCCAACAATACTAATACAAAAGATCAAGTAAAGAAATGTTGATCAAGTCAACTCATCCGCATTTTCCAATGCGGATGAACAAGAAATACGAATCAAGACTTAGACTAGTTCTGATGTATAGGTCAAGGATAGTTTAGTCATTTTGCCAAAAGTCATCTTGTCCGCCTATAAATAGAATAGAAAACCTCGTACATGAGGTGACGGTTTATAGACAATTAGAATATAAAATGTCATTTACTCTCAAGGTGTATCATTACTGTTTTATGCTCAAACCCTAGCATTTACTGTAATCAATTACCTTCCTCAATACAAAAAACATTTATGAGTATTTCTTCTGCATTGAATGTTTATTGATTGTTTGTTTCTGCCATTCAATCACTAACTCAATCATTATATTCGATCCTAAGTGAGAATCTCTATCTCACTACCTAGTCAGATCTTCCTCTCATATCTTGGATGCTTGTAAACCGGTATCTTCATCAGCTTATTAGTATTTTGAACCACACGAGTCTCCTTCTTAATGAATTTAGATTTAACTGTCTTAATGTCCTTGATTTTGGTATTACTTTGCATCCAAATCATGTTTGATTGAATTTGCTTTCCAGTAATTACTTGGATTGATGAACGGATAACAAACTATAGAGTATAAGTCAAAAACTCTAAGAGTATTAAAATAATTGTAAGAAACAATAATAACAACTAATCAATCTCGGGGGAGAATGTCGAATGTAATTGCTCATGGTACGAAGATTAATTAGAATTAAATGAACTTGAAAACAATAGTAAATAACATTCTTTGTATTGCTCTCTGATTTTAATCAATTACAATAAGTGTGAAATCAAGAAAACAAATAGCATACTAATTACATTATTAATACTAATCTAAGAAGTTACCTTGTGACTTCTAAGATATCCCGCAAGAAGCATGTTCTCATGCTACAACTTCAGGTTCTCAAGCGACTTGATCTTGATCATCTTAATTTGATTTCCTGAGTCTTTGGGTTCAATCCGTATAATCTCCCCTACGCTTGATGAATCAAAGCTTTAGAAGTCCATGTCTACAACCTTGTAATGGCCCCCGTAAGCATACATCTTGTTGTCCAGGGCCTTCCTACTCAACCAACCAAACTGTGCCACCAAAAGGTGAACAACTTTATCAAGTGCAATTAGACAAGCCTACAACCTCATCAAATCATCTTTTGCAAAGTTAAACAGATCCATAGATTATTGTCCACTTAGTAAATCTTTTCATGACCTGTCTCCTTCTCACAACTCCACCACATATGTTTAGATAAGCTGTTAACTAGCACTAGAGCATGTATAGGGATCTTCCTGACATATCTTGAATGCTTATAAACCTTGGTCTTCATTGGCTCGTTTGTTTTAGGTTTATTCGAGTCTTATCTTCAATGACATTAGATTTAGTAGTTTTGAAGTCCTTGATGTTGGTCTTACGATTTCTCCAAATCAAGTTCCTTATCTAGTTCCCCTTTCCATAGTTACTTGGGTTGATAAATGAAACACGGCCCATAGCATATAAATATGAAACTCTATGTGTTTAAAGTCGTGCTCGTACCAAAGATATTCTATGGCTCTAGCTCTTCTTTTAATCACATATAAATTCTTTTCAGCGTCATACACCCAACTAAGAATAAATTCGGAGTTTCCGTACTTTGTGAAAGGTTTGGAAGGAGCTTCAAAAGTTATGTTCCTGACGTGACGTATAGCACTTTATTCAATTTGAAATCCTGTCTTATCAATCATTTCACTAGTACCAGTCTCTCCAAAAATCTCTCCTTATTTACTCATAATATCAGAAAAACAAGTCCTTAAAACTATATCCAAATACATCAGTGTAATCTACTATATCCTCGAAAATCATCAAATGGTCCAAACTCATTGTCTTTTTCCACATCAATCAAACTCTACTAGAATGAATATAAATCTTTCTTATATGCCTTTTTATTATCCGGATCTAGTGGGGTGTAATCAACTTTATCATCAAGACTAGGTCCAGAGACATTGTCAGTACCTGAAGATCTAGAAGCACTTGTAGCTAAACCTATATCACCACATTGATCATCATCATCTTTCTTATCTTCCTTACCATCTTTATCATCTCCTTCATCACCATAATAATAATAATAATAATAATAATAATAATAATAATCAACATCATCCTCATCACAAATGAAATTCACATCCAAATAGTCATTATCATCAACTGGGTTAGTCATAGACATAACATGTCGAGGCTCAACAAACGCCTCTCTATTAAATGGTATAGGTCGATCCTCAGTAGTCTGAATAGGATCAATAGATGAAGGCTATTGATTAACATTAGCAGTGTTTGTTTTCCTTTCACTATGAATAGGATCAACAACACACTCTATAATAAGGATGGGATCATCAACAGGTTTAGGATCAGCAGTTGGCTATCCACTAGATTCTACAACTCCTGTGGTTTGGTGTTGAGTGAAGAAAGAATAAACACGTGAAATAAGATCACGTAAGTTCTGCTCCATAGTCTGAACATAGCTAAACATGAACTGTTGTTGACGTTCAAAACTCTTCATCCTCTCATCCTTCTCTTGTATACTCTAATACCTATCATTAATAATATGAGTCTTCTGTAATATCTCTTTCTCTAACACGCTAACCCTCTACTCTAATGAAACCCTTGTGTGTGAAAATGATGCAAACTCTTGGTCGTGGCTCTAGAGTAATCTTAAGATAATCATCATCACTAAATAAATCATCATGAGTTTGAGTCATGGTGGTGTGCTCAACACATCCTCAGTAGCAGGCGTAAATGATGATGTTACTGTTGTTGATTCTGTAACAATCACATGTGTAGCAGCCTTGCTAGCTGTGGTAGGAGCAACTGATACTGGAATATCAGTACTAGTCGACATAGTGGTCATCGAGGTCCGATACTTATGTACAACTCCTCATACTCTACCCCTCCCACATGGACTAGTAAACTTAGTCCTCTTCCATGCCATATTTTTCTTCCTCCTATGAGTGTGTGGTGAATCACGAGGAATAAAATTAACATCCTTTTCCTCAGTAGTGCGTTTAGTAGGTGTTAATTACACTCATGGGATGGTCTTGAAGCACATAGGGTACATTACCAAAATGGTCACTATCAGTTTCACTACCACTCTTAGTGAACCAAGTGTTCACCTCATCCATATCTGACATCCTATGTAACCTTTCGTATTTTCGTTATTCAAATGGTAGTTTCGTTATGTTCTTGTAAGGACCTTTTTGTCATTAATGAAACTATGTGCGTTATTTATGCTTGATTCTTTGTTAATTTAAAAGTTAATAACTTAATTTATTAAAGAATAATAATAATAGTAATGATAATAATAACATTAATAAGTACAACATTTGCTTATTATTTATGAATTTTGACTTAAATTACAATAAATAATAATAATAACAATAATAATTATAATAATAATTATTATAATAAAAAATAATAAATTATAAGAGTTAAATAACAAATAAGTTAGAAAAAATGTTTAAAACTTAGGGATGAGATCTGATTTTGAGTCTTTAAATATCATAAAATCTAATTTCAAAAGAGCTAAAAATGAATACAAACTTTTAATAGAAAATTTGGAGAAAAAAATTTCATCGCTTAAATATGAACACACAAACTACAGGACTTAGATCAAAGATATTATCACTAAGTTAACTTAATGGTAGTCTGAGCTTTGTGATTAGCAAAGTCAAGGCAGAAAAGTGTGTTCTTGAAGAAAAGACCTTAAAGAATCAAATACCCTCATCCATGCATGCAAAAGTTTGTTATGAGAATAAGCAGGGACTGGGATCTACTGAGATAGCTCCTCCACACATAATAATGTCTATAAGATCTCGAAGGTGTGGAACTTGTGAAGATGAGCTTCCCCTCATAGACCCCATAAATAAAGATAATGAAGAGGAGATAGTGAAGGATGGCTCTAAGAAGAGTGAAGAAAATGGTCATTATTCTATTGAGGAGGGAAAAGGAGTTGGGATGACCAAATCTAAAAGGAAGAACTTGATCAGAAAACCCAAGACAAAGTCCTAGAAGGCTTAAGAGATCAAGGGCACCTTTAAGTCTATGCAAAAATAAATGTTTATCTCTATCTATTTTCAGGTGGTTAAAGATGAAGACTCAAACTTGACATTTAGTACAAAGAGTTCTAGTTCTTGTCCCAATCATCCTAAGATCATGAAGAAAGCTGATCAGTTGTGTACCACTACTACACAACCTGAATCATTCAGCTCCAAAGGCAGATCTCACTCTAAAAGAATTGCTACATCATCTACAAAGATGATGATGGAGAAGGAAAGTGATCAAGTTCAAATTTGTTCTCAAAGTTAGGCTCTCAAAAAAAAGAAAATAGACTGTGTCATGTGTGGTATTACTTCTCATCTAGCAAAGGACTGCCTCGAAAATCAAAAAAGTACTATCAATATAACCAAGAAAGAAACTTCTAAGAAGATATAGAAAAAAGCAAGTTGTGGAGTAAGATCTTTTCCTTTTGGAAGCTCCGAAATGAAGAAGAAGACAACTGAGAACTTTCCTTTGGAAGAAAAGTTGGTCTCGGAAAAAAAAAGAATACTTCCAAAGTACTAAAGCCCGTTACAATGTTAGCAAGATCTTCCAAAGGTCTAGTCTCCAAAACATCCAAAGTTATTAAGACTTTTAAAGTATTAAAGGTCAAGTCTAAGCTTCTGAAGTTGTCAAAACATCACTAAATGATCCTCCAAATTTGACAATATTATCAACTACTATTGCATTGTCTTCAAATTCTTTTGATGAGCCCAAAACTAGCAAGTCTTGGGTTTCTTAATGTAACTAACGATCTCTTTTGTTCAGGAACAGCTCAAGACAAATAGGAATGTAGGGACCATTAACAGTGGCTATTCAGGCACATGACTAGCAATGGCTCCTTACTCCAAATTTTTGAGAAAATTGATGTAGGGCAAGTTTCTTTTGGAAGAGATGCTAGAAGTTATATTACTGGAAGGGGCAGGGGGCAGGGTACAAAAATGGTAAGCTCATTATTAAGAAGGTAAACTTTGTCAAGGAGCTTGGATACAATCTCTGACGAGTATCTCGATTTTGTGATCAGAGATATAACATTCTATTCACTAAGTATTAATGCATTGTTTTCAAGCCCAAGTTGCTTATTGCTCAAAAGCATATCTTTCTTATAGGCCAGGAAAGGGAACATGTACAAAATGGACTTGCAATAAACATTATTTTAGGTGAATTTTCATACTTTCTATCAAAAGCAAATAGTGATGAGTCTTTCCTCTACCAAAAATAATATACCACATAAACTATAAAACCATGGAGAAATTGATTAAGAATGACTTGGTAACTGGAATGCCAAAGAAAGAGTTTACAAGTGATGACCATCGTGTTGCATGCCTCAAAGGAAAGCAACACAAGGTATTTCACAAGCCAAAGGAAAGAAATTCTATCACTACACCCCTATTCATGTTACATATGGATCTCTATGGCCCCACCAATGTAATGAGTCTATGAAGGACCTCATATTGTTAGTGATCATATATGACTTTCCAAGATTCACTTGGGTCTTCTTTCTTAGAACTAAGGTTGAGACTTATAAGATCTTGAAGAGCTTCATCTTATAGATTGAGAATCAATGTGATCACAACATCAAGATCATAAGATATGAATAGGGAACTAAATTTAAAAACAAAACCTTGATATATTTTTTGATGAAAAGAGTATTTCAAAAAACATAGTGCTCATGGGACTCTTTAGCAAAATGGTGGTGTTGCTGAATGGAGAAACAAGACACTAATTAAAGCTGTAAGAACTATGTTGTCTGACTCTAAACTGCCTTTCACATTCCGGGTAGAAGTAGTGAACACTGATTTCTATGTACAAAACAAAATATTAGGGGTCAAGACTCTTCGGAAGACTCCGTATGAACTTTGGTACAAGAAGAAACCATTTATTGTTTTCTCAGGTCATTTGGATGTCCTTGCACCATCTTGAATTCCAAGGATCAAGTAGCCACATTTGATGAGAAATCACATGATGACATTTTGTTATATATCTACACAATCTAAAGCTTATAGAGTATACAATCTCAGAACTAGCCAATGTGACTTTCAATGAGCACACTCCTAGTGTGAAAGGTTTAGGTTTCGATTGGTTGTTTGATCTTGATGTAGTTACCAACTAATTTAACAAATCTTGTGAGCATGTTTTAGGGTCCATAGATATCTTATCAACATGTGATCCTAACATAATATTTGAGCTGAGAAGACCATAAAATTATACTACTTCAGCTCCAGTTGTAACTGACCATACAGATGGAGTTCCTAACTTCACAACCATGTCAAATCCAGCACATACATCTGAGGTGCCATCAAATTACAGCTCAGAGGCACAAAACTCAAATGAAGGAGTTTCAAATCTAGGAGGAAGTGGTGGTCGCAATAGTGATCAAGAGTTTCTTGATGCTCACAATCATTCCATGGAAGACAACATCAATAATGTCACACATTCATTAAATCAAATCTCTCTTGATAAGTGTACTGACATGGTATGTGAAACTCCATTGCCTGATCTAAATTTCTCTAATTTAAATCTCTCCAAGCAACTTGATATGATCCCTCAACTCAAGATCCAGAAGTCTTATCCCACCACAAACACCATTTGAAATGTTGATATAAGGGTAACGACAAGAGGACAAACTCTTGATGAATATGCTTGTCTCCACTCTTGTTTCCTATCCCAGATAGAGCCAAAGAAAGTTGGTGAGGGTTTAAAAGATGGAATTTGGGTTGAATTAATGCAAGAGGAGTTGTTTCAATTCAAAAGACAAAAGATTTGGAACCTATGTCCTCTTCCTCAAGGGAAGACTACCATGGAACCAAGTGGGTGTTTAGAAACAAGAAGGATGATAGAGGACTTGTAATAAAAAGCAAGGCTAGACTAGTTTCTGAGGATACACACAAGAAGAAGGAATTGATTACACATATGTCTTTGCTTCTGTGGCAAGACTTGAAGCTGTCAATATACTCCTAGGTTTTGGTGCATCCATGGATGTCAAGGTCTACCAACTTGATTTCAAGTGTGCTTTTCTATATGGGGTGATTGATGAAGAGGTGTATGTCAAACAACCACCTGGCTTTGCTGATCCTTATCATCTTGATTATGTCTTTAGGCTTGATATAAGCTCTTGCACCAAGCTCCAAGGATGTGGTATGAGACTCTATCTCAGTATCTCTTTCAACATGGCTACAAAAGGGGAAATATAGATGGAAATCTCTTTATTAAAGGAACTGGACATGACTTAATGCTTGTTCAAGTGTATGTAGATTACATTATGTTTAGTTCAACTAATCCAAAGCTCTACAAAGACTTTGAAAAGCTGATGAAGAATAGATTTGAAATGAGTGCCATCGGGGAACTTGATTTCTTTCTAGGAATTCAAGTGAAGCAAGTTAATTGTGGTGTTCTCATAAGTCAGTCAAAGTATGTACAAGACATACTTACAAGTCTCAACATGACTGATTGTAGGGTTGCAAAGTCACCCATAGCAAGAAATCACTCCCATGGACTAGAACTTAAAGAAGAGTGCGTGGATGAACACCTTTACAGGGCTATGATTGGTTCTCTTATGTCCCTCACAGCTAGCATGCCTGATATCATGTTTGCCAAATGCATTTGTGCAAGATATCAAATCAACCCTAAAAGTCACACCTGGTCGCTGTTATGAGACTTATAAGATACCACAAAGATGCTCCAACACTTGGCCTTTGATATCCGAAGAATTCTAAATTCAATCTATATGCTTTTAAAGATAGTGACTATGGTGGCTACAATATGATGTAAAACCTACATCTAGGGGATGTTAGTTTCTTGGTGGAAGGATATTCTCATGTCAATGCAAGAAACAATCTTGTGTGTCGGCATAAACTATTGAGTTAAATACGTTGCTGCTGCTAGCTGTTGTGCTCAAGTGCTTTGGATTCATAACTAGATGATAGACTATGGATTCAATTTCAAAGAGACTCCCATTAATATAGACAACAATATTGATATCTCTATTATAGAGAATCTTAAGCACCATTCAAGGACAAAACACATCAACATTAGGTATTATTTGATTAGAGATAACTTTGAAAATGGATAAATCAAACTAGTCAAAATTTTCACAATGAACAATATGCTGATCTTAGGTTGATGAGCTCATAAGCATAACAACTTTAAACGTTCACTCAGAGCCTCAAAACTCTAGTGATCAACCTTCAAGGGAAAGTTACCATCCCCAACCTCTTGATCTTAACCAACCAATTCCTAACCTTTACTTCTATAATGATAAAGACATGGGATTCAGTGAGTATTATGAGTCTCTCTTCTCCTCCCCTACTAAAAGAGATATGAGTACTTCTCCTTCTCCCATGTCTTGCCCCTATCATTCACCCATTACTGAGGTGGATCTCCCGGAACCTATACAGGAGGTTCATATGAAAAATTCTTTCACTTTTTCAAGTGATTACAATATTAAGAAATCAATCATGATAACTCAAACCATTGACACTTCACCTAGAGTTTACATTAAGCAGAGGAAAACCAGCAGCCAAAAAGACTAGCTGGTGTTGAGGAGAAGACCTTCGTCCCTTTCTTTTATCCCACATGATTCTTTTGATGAACATAATGGGAAACTAAGGGTTAAGGTGCAAAAACTATCAAAAACATTCATGTACATAGTCTCTAAGGTTAGTCACATGGAATCTTAGGTGACTACCTTACAAAAAAGGGTCAATGATCAACAACTTGAGATTACTTATCTCAAGGAGCAACTAGCTGGTAGACCTTTAAGAAGAGCTCAAACAAGAACACAAGAACCTAAGGATATGACTGACCTAACCCCTAGCACACCTATGAGGAGGGTGATGCTACAAAGAAAGGGGAGAAAGTCTTAACAATCACAAAACCTCGGAGTTCTTAAAAGGGTATGAACATAGATGATTCACCACCCTTACTTGAAATTTTCCATACCCAAAAACCTCCTCAAGTACACATTGATGTGGACTCGCTCATTCAAAGCTTGTTTCAGGAGAGTATTGAGAGGGCAATATCATCCCCACCCAAAGGAGCTTCAAAATACAAACTAGGGTGGAGGCATGATATTGATAGAAGAGCCCTGATTCTTCATAGATTTCAAGTACAACAAGAGGTCTTTAACTATTAGACTTTAAACTACTATGATGATCTTGATGTTGTCAACATGCCACTTGCCAACCTAAGTCAACTTAGGCAAGCTGATAGAAGGGCTGAAGGATTCAAGACATGATTGGTGAATAGTTCAAAACAAGAAGACAAATGCTAGCAGGCAATGTTATTGGACAACTAGATATTGAGATGGACCCTAAGATTAGTTTTAAAGGGGAAACCATGATTTAGTGCCCAATGATAGAAGAAACCTAGACTAAAGGACCATTGATAAAACCGATGAGCACTACCACAAAACCTACTACTTCAGCATCCCATACCCTCTGTAAGGCACCAGCTGTTGAAGGTGTCTAACAGCCTCTCTCTGGCTGGAGTCTAACTACTACATTAGATATTGAAGACCAAATCTCTCTCTACCTTGAGTCACAAAGGTCTATGGGTGACAAAGGGAAAACAGATATGGACTCCTGAGGAGATTGAGGAGGAGGAGAGAGAGGAAGAGGAAACTAAGGGGAGAAAGTTCTATTAGGTCCTTAGGATTCATGGAAGCTGCTATTAGGGCTACACCCAGACCAAGCAATTAGAATGATGAGTTAAGGGAATCCCAGTTTAACTACTTGGGGACCAGGAACTATGACATTGATGATATTATCTCTCTCCCCTTAGTGTAATTGAATGAGCTGGCAAACATGGAAATCTCTAACGAGAGGAAAGAGGCAGAGGATGCAAAGTTGCTCCTTAAGATTAAGGAAGAAAATAGCCAGAAAAGAGATTACAAGCATGCTCCTACTCTCTCCCCAGTTAAAGAAAGTCATGTGAAAGAGGTTGTGGCAACTAAGAAACTTAAGGTAGACAAGGAAGCTCATAGACACTCGCCAACTTATATAAGTTGGTGTGTAACACCCGGTTAATTAAAAAGACGAGAAATGAAGGATAAAAAGAAAGAAAAGCAATAAAGTCCAAGTTGAGGGACTAAAAGTGTCCAAAAGGACAAATTTTTGTACAAGTTGGTGTAAAGGTGGGCATGGCCGCCCAACCTCACTTCACATCATCATCTTCACTCGGTTTTAGAGAGAGAGAGCAGAGAAACTCTCGGCTAAAGAAAGAAGAAGAAGAGAAGTGAATTCAAGGTAATAATTCAAGGTTTTCATGTGTTTATGACGGGTTTTATCCCGGTTATAAGTTTATGTGCTTATATGTTTGTGTATGTGCTCGGGGGTGTGTGTTTGGTGGTGTTTTTAGGTAGTTGAACTCATTGCAAGCGGGTTAGAAAGGAAGAAACACCCAAGTTGCATGAGGTGAGTTCTAGACCCCGGTTTCTACTTGTTTTAAACATCTTTGGGGCTGAAAATGTATTAAAATGGTTTTACAAAGTTTATGTATGTTACACGTATGTATTATGCATGTTAAATGTTGATTCTTGAATGCTTATAGGTTGTTCATGTTTAGAATAGCCATATTAAGCTTAGAATAGAAGGGATTGAGAATTGGGTTCGAAAACATACTAGAAACATGATACACAGAAGGTTCATGCGCCTGAAAATGCCTTAGAAAGATTTAAGTGTAATCCATGCGCCTGGACAGTAGCCCATGCGCCTAGAAATATTAGTCAGACGACTAATTGTAGGGCCATGCGCCCCAATAGTGCCCATGTGCCCAAGTGGCTCATGCGCTAAGTGTCCATGCGTCCGAATAACCCATGCGTCAAAGTATTCATATGCCCAAATAGTGTCCATGTGCTTGAACAGTTCATGCGCCTAAGTGTTGAAGTAGTTAAGTGTTGGCTGATGCGCCTACATAGTACTGAAATGCCCAAACAAGGCTTATGTGCCCAAATAGTGCCCATGCGCCTAAGCACTTAGAAATTTTTACAGAAATTTTCTCGGAGTCTGCGCTTTTAGGGTTTGACCGAGGTTGACTAGGGCTTATTAATGATTATGTTTCATGCATGGTTATGATTGCTTATAATTGCCTTATGATTATTCCTTATTATTATTATTGCTAATATTATTATTACTTATAAAATATGACCATACGTGGTATGTTTGTTATCGTAATGTAAAGTATATTGTAATAATAAAGATAAAGAACAATAAAGAAAAGAAGAGGAACATTAATAAAATGTTAACAAGTCTTGCAAGCTTACAGGATTGACACGACCGTGTTGTCGTTAGCTCAACTGTGTTGCGGGTTAGCTACCCTATTATGCACACAGGGCCAATCAATTGAGATTGGCAGGACCCTTGTAGTGTACCCTGGGTGATTGGGTC
>BJCM01213661.1:0-14739 GCA_018326385.1 Flaveria bidentis
CGGTGTACATTGGAACAACGATTATTATATCTTATTAATCATCAACTATATATTTGTTTCACATGTGAGTATTTCTATACCCACTTTTCATATTTTAACACTTTGGGGTGAAACATGTTATATTATAACCATTGCACTTGTAAAACGTTTGATTTTTGTAAACTTATGACAATTCATTTGTATGTTGTGGTTAGTTGATCTTAGTAATTACCATGTATTGACGATTATATGTACAATCATTAACTATTGCTAGCCTGGCGACGTCATAGATCTATGGGCTTGACAAACCTGCTTGGTTAATCCAAGACATTTAGCTAATCGTATAAACTTGTAAACGTTGAGACTTGTAAACTGTTAAGGTTTGATTGTGCATCTATCTTACATCCCTAGTTACTTTGTTCTTTAACTTATGACATGAATTGCCATCTTTTATATACTTGTGTATTGAAAACTATGGAAATCTCACCAACATTATGTTGACATTTTATTTTTAACATGTTTTAGAAAACGCGCAAGTTTGATTGCCACTTTGAAGCTTATTCACACCTAGGAATGAACCTAGATAAATAAATGGATGGACTTGAAATATTTCTTTTATGCATGTTAATGTCCTTATTTGAGACTTATAGTTGTAATGTTACATTTAAAACTTATGATTATTATATTTGGGTTTAGTAATAATGTTATGTGACTGTGAACGATCTTAACCGTCACATCTCGACGTTTCCGCCGTCAAGGTTGGGGTGTGACAATTGGAGCCATATGAATACGCCAACCATGTTTCACATAATTTGTGGCTATAAAAGTAAATAATCTCTATAGTCAATAGAGAATATTATTCGTGCAAAAATAAGTATGTATTTGGTGCGGGTCCAAATGTGAAGGAGCAAGTTATTTTAAATTTGGATGCCTAAGATCGCTTGTCTAATGAACTTTACTAAAATAGTCATAACTTGGAGTATATTTCTTTAGACAATCCAAAATATATTAGATTGTATTTATGCATGTTTTCAAAATCGAATAAATTTTTGGTATCGTATCATAGAGCAAGTGATGATATTTTTGAGGTATCATGATGAACCCAACTACTCATGAGTCACGTTGTTGTTAACGTACCACTTATGATATTATTGTTGAGGTTTCGTATGCCTGAGAGAGTGATGTGATTTATGGTATTATTAGAATCGTCATCGATGTTTGATTTTATGATTTTTGACGAGCAGAACCGTTAACAATCAAACTCCCGTTTTGTTGAACAGGGAAATCCTGACCATGATTGACTAGTTTTTTTTCCAAAAATTTTGTTTTGTTAGAAAAACCTTTGAAACATTTTGATTTTTATAAGGTAAAATAACAAAAAATTAGATTAACTTTAGTATACTATTTGTCATTCCTTACAAAAAAATAAAATAAAAATCCATTAATTAAATTTGTCCAACGAATCATTCCACAAGAAAACAAAACTAGTGATTTTTGCTGTCAAAGATGACTGATGACTCACTTTAGCCAAGTTAATAGTAGTTTTGGTGTGCTCAAGATTTAGGTAATTTGCTTGAGCCAAATATATATATTTTTTAAGTCATAAGATATACATTGGATTATTATATGATTCTAATGATTATTTAAAGTTATCTGTTTTAATTTTTAGAAAAACAAAGATACTATTAAAAGATAAACAAGCTACGAGCAAGTAGTTAGGAGCACACAGATTTTACACTTAAGTAGGATAGTTTGTGAAATTAGTTACACTAGATTGATCACTCCAATGATGGAATTTTTGAGTTTTCCTTTATACATATATACCTGTTTGTATTGATCTATTCTGACACCTTATGGTGCGTTTGGTTTGCGGAGATTGTTGTAATTGTAATTCAATAGTTTTCAAAAGATTTGGAATTCAATGGAATTGAAATCTATAAAGAGAATTTAAATTTCAAATACATTTCTAGTGACAAAACACTTATAAATAAGTTGGAATTTCACCCGTTGCAAACCGCAACCACCTCCATGACCATTGATCACCGTCGTTACATAGCCACCAACCGTTGATAGACGTTATTCATACGCATTATCGCTGATATTGAACTTAACATTTTACAGGTAAAGAATGATTAAACTGAGAATGACGCTAGATCATGTTACAATATCAACTCTATAGGTGTATCTAGTGTTAAATGCCGAAAATCACAAGATAAAAGCTAAGATCAATGCATCTCTAGGATGTAAACTTTGAGGCTTGTAAATGTATATATGATTTTGTAAAACAATCTTATAAATTAATAAATGATTCAATTTTAAAGATCGAATTGATTTTTGAACAATATTAAGATACTATTATTAAATGAATTTCCCCTTTTTTAAAAATAATTTCCCGAATAAAATAATAAAACAATTCCAATTGATTGCATGACCGGATGTGACCTTAAGTGTGACACTAGACGAGAACTATTTTAGTTTTAAAATAAAAGAGGATGTTAAATTAATAGAGCAATGATTGACTTGATTGTGGGACAATGTCCTTTAATAGGTCACAATCCATGCACATGCAAACGTACCTAGGGCACTTTTTCCCTTACAATTTGGGCATCATGCATACATCTGCACAGGACTATTAATCAGTTTGTTCCCCACAAAATATACCCTATCATCATATGTCAATCATCCATATTGGCAAATTAGAATATTATTATTTCATTCAATGTAAACTGATTGTTATTACTGTTATTATTATATATCGTTTTTAAACACTATTTTCAAGACCATAGGGTGTTGTCATAAAAGTAATCACTATTTATATAATATTGTATTCACTACAAACACTAAAAAGCTGATACAAATTATAATTCTTATTACTTGGTGTCTATAGAAGGCTAGGAATAATTCTTTTTTCCAACAAAGCTCCATTGATACAAAGAATTGTAGAAGATGTCTAAGATCCTAGAGTGGTCAAATTGGTGCAAACATTGTTCCTAACCTTCAGTTGTGTAAGCTTACTATCTTGAGCGTTGTAATTATCTTTTAATCTATATTTTGGTGTTTGTACTTGTTCCTATTATCTTGCAAGTAGATTTTTTAAATTGAATAAAGTTTTTTTTCTTGCCATTAATTATATATATATATATATATATATATATATATATATATATATATTAAATGACAAGGCAGTAATTAATATATCCAAGAAAAATATTATGGACAATAATTGAAATTCTCATCCTATTTAGTACATGAATCTTTACCCTATTTTTTATCCGTAAAAAATAGTTTGTCTTAAATCAATCGTCTATGTAGGCCATTGCCCTTGAGCTTTTTTAACAAACTGAGCATCCCTTGTATAGAGTCTCACTTCGACTATGATGTTCTGCACGCTTCCGAATTATGTTCAAAACCTTAACCGCCAACTTGCAATAAACTATTAAATGACTGGAAACATCTTCACAAGCCGCACAAATGGTGCTTTGCACACACCTATTCCTCTTAGTTAGACCCACTACCCGGATGGTTGATCACTAGAGTTCAAGAAGGAATGATGTATCTGGACCTCTTTTAGTCATAATGATAAATTGTATCGTATAATATGTCTTCTATCTCGTGTTATATGGTGAAAGATTGTGTTATATTCTAGATATAACCTTCAAGGCATGTCTCGAAAGCTCACAAGTTCTTTTTGTGTGTGAATAACATACACGGTCTTTATGATATTCTTTTAAACCTTTGATATCATCATAAGAATACATGTCAGGTGTTTTATTTTTCTCTTTATCTTATAACGATGGTGTTTTATAGGTATAGATAAAAAAGATCAACATTTTATTCATGACCAGTAAATTGACATATAATATATTTTTAACAACCAGCCACATTATATCTATGAATAGACTCATAAATCGTGACAAAAATATATTGTTAGAAACAGCAAAATTAAAAATTGTCCTTATTAACTGGTACAAAGTCATCAACAAGGTGCAACAAATGAATGAGTCCAAAATTAAACACAAAAGAACAAATCTAGTGATTTGATGCCATATTGGCTTTTAATTATGATTTAAAGTTTAAAATGCATTAATAATTGTTTTATGGTTTTGGTATTCTTGTAAGTTGATGTTTGAAAGTAAATATCAAATTTTTGGGAAAAGATATTAATTCTTTACTTTTTTTAATTTCCGTTTAAATATGTATTCGTTTTTAGTGTTAGTTTAGGTTCATTTGACTAAAAGTCAACTTTTAAAACAAGAAATATTTAAGGAAATTTTAGAAATGTAACCTTAAATTAGAGCACACATTTTTTGGAAATTAAATCATACCCGATATTTATTCTTTCCTTCAAATAATTCTTCAACAAAAACTATAGAAACCATGTATGATTTTCTTAATCTATAAAATCGATTCTTGATTGTGTGTTTCCATTAAATACTCTGTTTATTTTCAAATTTTAACAAAAGTTACGGACTTTTTTCATCGACTCCTCTCCAATTTGAAGGAATTCATGGGTATCTTTTTTTGAAAATAAAATCATATCCGATTTTAAAATATTTCTCAATCATCGCAGTTTTATGACCCTCGTGATTTGTCATAGATGATTTTTATAGTTTTTGCTGATAAATTATTTGAAGAAAGAAAAAATATCAGGTATTATTTAATTTCCAGAAAAAGATTTGCTCCAATTTAAGGTTAATTTTCTAAATTTTTCCTAAATATTTCCTGTATCAAAAGTTGACTTTTAATCAAATAAACCTATACTAACACTAAGAACATATACATATTTATGCGGTAATTGAAAAAATAGAGGCTTAAGATAATGTCATGTGACACTAAAGTTATTGTTTTATAATTATTATAGATATTTGATTGGAATTTATTTGATATGTGCAAATTGTTTTGATGTATCTGGAAGTAATATTGAAAAGCACACTTTTATTCCACGGTTGACTTTGACATCTTCAGACAAAATTATTTATTTTCAATTTCAAAGGAGACAGTTTTCGCTAGCAGTGTGTTTTGTAATGATAATAAACAAGAGTCACAAACAATTGCTATTTAAAGTTAGTTTGCTTTTAAACATGGATTATGATCAGCTTTATATTGTATTATCTCGAGTTAAAAGTAGACAGAGATTAAAAGTATTAATATTAGATTATGATGAAAAAACACCAACAAAACATCAAATGTTGTATACAAATAAAATTTTGGATTTTATGAATTTTAAATATTGTTTTTCATGTTCAAAATTTTGTTTATTATTTACAGTTTTTATTTATAAGTTCATTTCATTTCATATTATACACTATTAGACGTATAAATATTAATAGAGAAAACTTACTAATATAAAATGAAACTAATGTTATAAATTATATATAAAAGTCGATATACAAAGTTTTTTTCAATAACATTATAACTTATAAACTTTTTAAAAAATAATATTTTTGGATTGAAAACTCGTGTATTACACGGGTCTTTAGCCTAGTGACTTATAGATAAATTACAACAAGAAGAAGTTGTTTCTGCCGCACATTTTAACCGTAATTATACATCAAAATTTGTGATTATATTTCCATATAATTAGACATGCCTTTAATTAGTGTTAGATGTGTCTTTAATCTTAAACGCATCTTTAGTTTTAGCTAGAGCGCAGTTATAGTCTTAAGAATGCTTATGCCTACATGTTTTTTATTTGCTAATACTAATAAATTATTTTATTATAATTGTTTTTCTTATTACATGTTTTAGTTTTTTCTTTAAAACAATTAGGTTTTTTGAGCCGGAGGTCTTTTCAAGAGTGATTTCTTTATCTCATGAGTTAAAAGAAAAGTTTGTCTTCATCTCACTCTTCACATACCTTAATGTTGAGTGAGATTTTGATAGATATACGTGTTTAGTTTATTTTAAAAGTACCATATACTCTCAAATAATAAAAATGTTTACTTGCTTGCGTGAGAGGATATGGTCATATGGAGAGTGTTGCTTTCAGCCAGTCAAGTGATGTTGTGATGTTTTGTCAAACGAGTCCAAACTGGTAAGCTCATTATGTCATATACAAAATTAGAACGCAACATTCTAATCAATTAGAAAACACTAACAGAATGTGCTATATGTGATTGTAGTAACTAACTCTTAGGTCATCTTAGGGTAGTCCAAAAGATATATTTTCTTTCAAGTTTATTAGTTTAAGTATCACTACTTGTAGCACAAGATGAGATTCTCTAGGCTTAAACACTCTTATAAGGTGTGGACATGTTATTCAGGAGTCGGATGTCAACACTAGGGTATAGAGTGTATGCCTTAGAGGGAGATTTTTTACTCTTGCTATGGGATATTACCCATAGCAAGAGCAAGGATTCTTCCTCTAAGGCATACACTTTTTACGCTAGTGTTGACATCCGACCCCAAATAGCGTGTCCACACCTTATAAGTTCTAAAAATGTTAAATGACTCGCACACGAGAAAAACGTACGTTTTGGTTAAGCTAACAAAAGGAATCATGGGGAGGTCTGAAGTTGGGATGGGGATGGCTCTAAGCATGGGTCTATGACTTGCTGATATTATTCTCTAGCTTGTTGTTTTTCTAGGCTTTAAAGTGGGCATGCATATATTATATCATATGCAATCGCATCTCTCTCTCAAACACAAATATAAATACATGTGTGCGCACACGCACTCATATATGTGCATACATATACACATACATTTATATATTTGTAGTTGCAGAAGAACCATTGGAGTTTCAAGATGATGTCACGAGAAGTATAATGAATTAAAAAGACACATTAAATAGACTGAGAAGCAAGTATATGGGGAGGGTACGATGATGAGGGTGATAAAAATTAAAATTTATTAAACTCATTATAATAAATTAATAATTAGTAATATATAAATGTTTCAAGATTACTTTTAAATAATATTTCAGTTCTTACACCAATTCATCTATGGTAACCCAATCACATCCACTCAAATATACACATAATAAAATTTATTATACTCATAATAAAATCCATGTTAAAAAATAACAAAGTGTGGTAGGTATGGGGTTGTAACAATATATGATCATTTTATAGACAGGTTAATTTTTTTTTTTATATTTTTTTAACGGAGAATTAAATATATTTGACGGACCATGGTTTTAATAATATATTACTATGTAGGGGTGTTCACAAGCCGAGACGAACCGAGCGGATTTTTGCTCGTGTTTGGCTCGTTTCCAAACCGAACCGAGCCGATCGGCTTGTTTACAACCGAGCGGAAAATCGAACGAACATTTTTCGAGCATTAAATTTCGAGCGAGTGTCGAGCGAGCGCAAACGGACGGCGAACAATTTATACAACCCAACTATCTAGTGTGTCATATGATTTATACCGCAACGAATAAGGTTTCATTACATAATATTTTCATGGATGACAATACGTTGTGGCTGACGATGGGACTAAGTCTATAGCCGATAAAGCAAAGAACATATTGCAGAGAACGATAACAATGAAAGCGGGAAATGATCGAAAAAATATATTTTAACGGATTAGAATTTCACTTATATGTTTAATGTAGAACTCTTTATTTGGTTGATTAATCAAGTATGCATAAATATAATTGTATATTGTTTATAATGGGTCAAATTTACTAGAGTGTTACATATAAACTATATATGCATATAAATTCGAGCCGATCCGAACCGAGCGGACCTTTGCTCATGCTTGGCTCGTTTACAAACCGATCCGAGCCGATCGGCTCGTTTACAATCGAGCAAAAATTCGAACGAGCATTTTTTGAGCAAATTCCGAACGAACGTTGAGCGAGCATCGAACGACGAGCGATTTGAACAGCTCTAGTACTATGCATGGATGTTAGCATGAATATGCTTTTGGGCTTTCATAACCCAATATGAACAGAGGTTAGCCCATTATGGTTTTATGCTCATCTAACCAATATATGAACGTAGCCTCATGGACCATGGCCCTTATTTACCCATTCGATAAACTATTCAACGAATAGAAGATGAACCCAGAACGAGTTTGGGCTTAATAATGACCCTAAATATTGGGCCACTAAATTTATCTATATAGTGGGTTAAATAAACTGAGATTTTGTTTGTGGCCCAGTTTGTGACTCATGTTTCAATCCGTATTTGGAAACTTGATTTATTCCAATTAAGCTTTTTATTTGATAGCTGTAACATAAATATGAAATGGCTTGTAGTCTAACGGTATCATGATATGTAGCAAACGTTGTTACTCTCAAATAGTTGAGGCATATTGTCTCACGGTGAACATATTTAGCAATAACGTGAATACCCTTAGTTAATGAGACATTTATCGATAATGATAACAATAATATACCAATCCAGTGCCGAAGAAATTCATTATTTGAAGAGATAATTCATTGAGCATACATTTATCTATTTGTTTAACAACAAATTATCTTACATATTTTATAAAAGAAAAGAACAAGGACCTAAAATGAATTATGGTAAAGATTTGTCCTGAGAGAGTAATGGACCAAGAAAACAATGGTCCAGCACTGTAAATCAATTTGTCAGTATGTAACTATTGCTTCCGAAATTTGCTGGCATAACCTTTTGTTTTCTACTTGCACCATTTGCACCCACAACTTGCAAATAATTGCATCTCACAGGTTTGCTAGACATATCATCCCTACACTATCAATTATTGCAACCCATCTCTTTATATTATTTTATTTTAAGGGAAAAGGAGGATCCAGAGACGGCTAAAACTTTTCTTTTATTATATAAAGGATCTTAATATTAGGAGAAATAAACGTTTTGTTTACAATTCTGATAATAACTTATCATTATTATTGGATTCATATGACGAACAACAAATAAACTCATCACACTAAAAGCATCATCTTTTGTTAGATGATGATGTTTGTGCTGACAAATAATCAATAACAATTAATACAAGTGAAATCAATAAAAATTCACGCAATTGTTACAAATCAATAGAACATTTGGAAAAACTAAAGTTCTTATTGATATTTATAGATGTATATCTGTAAAAAATCCAATTTAAATAAAGAATCTTTGTGTCACGTGTTAATTGAATATAGTGAATCTAGATAGACATTCAAAAGTCTGACCTGAAACACTATCAATACAATGATCAAATAAGTGAAGCCAAATTTCATTACTATTTATGGTCAAAACTCTAATCCTTCAAAATTTTAAGAGTACCTGAAGTTTGGGGTCCCAACGAGAACATTTTCTCTAAAACAGAAGAGATGTCGTCAAGAGGATTGGCGGTCCCCGACTATTGATCGACTACAATTCATATTAATAAAGATGTCTATCGTCGTCGGTCTTTTCAAGTTTGAACCCTCAAAATATATTTGTTAAAAATATTTGAAATGAAATTAAAAAAGATTATTGATTGTTGGCCGGTTGAAAATCCAAGTATGTGGGCATCATTTAGATATGATATTTGAGGAATAACATTACTTTTGGACGACAGATAGTATTTTTAGATAAATATAAGTTTAAAATTGTTTCAAGCATATATGACAAAAGAACGACAATAATGATAAATGAGCTGACCAACAAAATAATTGCAGTATGAGGATATGGCTTCGTGCAACCTTAGATGCCAACTATAAAGTTATTTTGTTTATGCAATTATTTGATACACACTAAAAACCGTCCTTTTATGGTTGTACTGAATTGCTTCTTTAATTAAAACAAAATAATTTTTGTCATTTCAGAGTCACTTTATCACATGATACTATCTATTATTTTCAAATTATAGAACAGTTTTTATAAATAAATAAAATTCATGTTTTTTTACACAAAAAATTATGATTTATTAAAAAAAATTTATACAATTTTTTTTTCAAAAAATGACATTGTTTAGGAAAAAAACAAAAGTTATTCAAGACGAAAGTTTAGAAAATATTGTTATTTACTTAAGGTGGTTAATTATACGTAATTTCAATAATATCTTATGCTAAAAATACTTTATAATTTGTAAATATTAATTAGTAACTATTAATTTAATATTTTTATTCATCACGTGTGGTACAAGTGTTTCTAAACTAGTTTTAAATTATATTTTCTGTTAAGAATGAGTTGAATACATACTAACTAAATGTAAGCATATAATAAAAAGTTAATGGATTTTAAATAATCCTAACTTTTAATTATTGGTCGGGATTAATCCCAACCTAGGAAATATTTATATATATTTATAACTTTGAGTTTATATTATTTCAACGGCCCCTTCCTAACTGAGAATTAAAACCGTTATTTTTTAATAACGTGAACTACTTATATGACCAAACATTAAGCAGGAAATTGAGATTAACCACTAGTTCTGTCAATTTAAACTTCTGCATCCTGAAATTCGTCAATCTTCACCCTTTCATCTGAAACTCTTGACTCGTTGGAGGTAGATTTCAGGTTACGATGAAGGCTAGACATCAAGAAACATACCTGATAGAGGCTGGGCAGCGAAAAAATAAAAAAAATGACTCAAACTTGGCTCTATTTCATTAAATAAACTAAAAGGGATAATTCTTAGTTAGTAAAAGATCGTTGAAGAAAAATAAACTTAAAATTAGAAGTGTGTATAAACATTTGCTGAGTTAGGATTAATCCTGACCAATAAATAAAAATTGGGATTACTAAAATCCAATAACTCTATAATAAAAAAAAACTTACTATAAAAAAATAATTTGTTGGTCACTCGTAAACTTATGATAAAGTTAATTTAAGGTTTTCCTGTATATTTCTTCTATTAAATAATAAAACAGTTATGTTTAAAAGTAGAGTAAATTACTATTTTCATTCCTAAGGTTTGCTCAAAATATTTTTTTTTCATTCAAAAATTTAAAAATAACCATTTTAGTTTGATTATTTCAATTAAGAAACTATTTTTATTCACTTCTTAACCATGAGGGGCATGAGGGGCATTTTAGTTAATTTAAGAATGAAAACTTTCTATATAGGATGTTTCTTGGTGTGATTTTATTCCACAACCAAATGCAGTAAAATAATAATAATAAAGTAAATTAATGTAGTAAAGAAGCCTTTATAGTGAAACTCTAGAGATAAAAAAGATGAATTTTACTCTATTTAAATCAAACAACCATAAGCAAAACAATCATAACAGTAAACAAGAATTAAAAGAAAATTACTACAATTTCACCTGGTAAAGATTGAACTCATAATCATTTTTTTCGAACATACCACAACTAAACTAGCATGGAGACACATTCTTTAAAGGATCAATAGAGGGATCACAAGTCTATGAAGCCAATCAATACGTGGATTATGAAGCCGATCGATGAGGAGTCGCAACTTTTTAATAAACCAACAGAAACAATAATATATCATATGTAACGAGTTTTAGAGAAGAAAAGACCAAACCAATTTATAAGGCCACTTTATGTCTTCTTCCTGATCATTAATCGAGAATTCACTCAGCTAGATTATCTATTAACCGAAATAGGTCACCTTTACAACACTTCTTACTATACAAAGAAAGTCATCATCATGGTCGTGATGACATTCTAACTATCAGATTACAAAAAAATGATGACTTTGATCTTGCTATGCTCCTAAAAGGCAGTATAAATGTTTCTTAAATCACTAACCCACTTAATGATACCCTCTTTACAAATCTCAAATATTAACACTAACACACCATCAATCAAATACAACACTAATGAAAAAACAAGAATGATCAAAATTAAAGTACGATTTCTTCTTCTTGTTCTTAATTTCTAATCGTAATCTTCTTTCTTCAAATTGGTTTTAGAACTCGATTGAACTAGAAAGAGGTATGTTTAAGAATTTTCAAAAAGCTTCATAACAAAATAGGTTGAGTAAAATGGCGGGGAAGGGTTCTATTTATAACCATGATACACGAAAGCCCAGAGGCGTAAACTACCCAAATGGTGATTATTTGGGGCGGTCACTAACGAATAATGTCATCGTTTATTATTTCTTGTGTAGTGGGCACTTTCACATTACTTTTAAACCCTTTTACACATACCATCTTCGCATAGTCTCTAGAAAGACTTATAAGTCTTGTATACATTAAAAAGAGTTCTAAATACTAATATAGAAGTTTGTTTTTTGTTTTCTCAAAAAGCAAATATTATTCTATTTTATTATATCTATTTTTTTTGTCTCTTATGCAAGATCTTTTTTAAAAATATACTTTAGTTAAAAGATCACAACACAACTATATCAAAATTATAGTCCTATAAGACTTTAACTATTTGGGTGAAAACAAATTATGGGACTTAGTTTGTATGTTTTATTGCATCGGAAGACATTTTTGGTTATCTTGAAAAATCGATTGTATGATTTTAAGAATTTAATCTAAAACTATGTTCTTAAATCTCTCTTAATTCAACATATATTTTATTCTTTAATGTTCATCTCTTGATGAAGGTTTTGCACTTTGTATGTTTCATAATAGCTTTAACATATTACCTAGGTCTTCATGCTTGTTGATTTAATAAGTGTGTTGGACCACCTATGTGATATATCTTAATTCTCAATTAACAGCTTAATATCACAAGATATAATTTCAAGTCTAACAAGAAATCTTAGTTAATGTTATTCTGTTGTTATCTCACCCTTCATGACTTATTTATGAAAATATTTAAAGTTTGTTTGATAATGTAGGCACCTTTAGAAAAAACGTAAGTGTTCTTCAAAAAAGTATAATCTTTCAATAAACAACTGATTGTGACAAGCATATTAAAAGCACTTGAGAAAAAAAGATCCATGACCACAAAAAAAGAGTGAGGTGTTTTTTAACCTTATTTAAATACCTATGAATCTCATAGAATTTATGTTGAGATAAAACTTTACTATGGAATTGAAGTATTTATGATCTTTAATCTAGAGATAAAATTTAGAATGCTAAAGTTTAAGTGTATTTAGAAATTAAAAAAAAAAACCTTTTGTTGGATGAAAATTTGTATATTTTAAGCCCATGAATTACAAGTTAAATTTACTCTTGTTATTATGACTAAATTAAGAATAAAAAATTATAAAATTAAGGGTACTATCAATGCATTGTCTTCCTCCTTTGTTACTTCTATTAGGTATAAATATAAAGACTAACTTTCATTAATCGACGTAGCGACATCTAATGTTTATTTTATTAGATTGATGTTGGTTGGAGTCCTACAAAAATAACAATAGCTAGCTGAATTTTAAGATTAAATTTTAGAAGTGCTTGTGTCTATGTTTCTAATTCAGTAAGTAATTCATAAGCAAACATAGTTCTTAAACTGGATAACCATTCAAACATAAGCAGCAAAAACATTCAAACATTCAAGTCTAGCTAACACTAGAAACTTCAATTAAAATGTATTATAAAAACATATAAAGTTCACAATCAGGATGCCATTATTTGAGATTTTGGTAGCTTTAGTTTCGTGCCAAAGAGACCGTACTTAGCATCTACTCATACCTTAATTAACCTAACATATGTTAAAATGAGTTCTAGCTTTTATGTAAAAACATTAAAATTACTTTAATATTAAAAAAAATAATTCTGTTTATCATAAACTGTTCTAACATACATGCCATACCATAAAACATATTTCATATACTATCCAAATGCTTGCACAAAGGCAAGACTTTTTGTCTATTCTGTTTGTTACCGCCCATTTACTTGCACACATGGATGTGTATTATCACGTCATTCAATACATCTCAAGACATTCAATATGGTCCTTACAATTCATTCTTCACGCAAGCAATAAAACATAAACATTAGACAAGCATATCAAACAACATGTGAATATTTATAAACCTATGCTTAACCGATTAAATTAATCACACTTTTGAACACATTCCGTAAACATGAGTGCCACCTCAAAACATATAAGAAAGGGGCGTTTGGAAACATACATGGATTGTTAGAATTGATTGAACACTATTCAAATTGACAAAACCCTAACTTTGGACACTTTTATTCAAATAAAGTAAAATATGGCCACAATAAGGTTTTCAAAACTGTAACAATTGATCAAATCACGCTCATATCATTCATCTACTAATTTAGTTATTCACAATTGCTAATCAAAGAGGGGATAATCTATGCCTTTCATTAAAACCATCAAAAAGAAGATCTTATGTGATTGAGGATAGTAGTCGAATCAATGCCTCTTTAAACTCTTTTTATTGTGATTAGACCTTGTAAAATTCTTTCAATCAATCAAACTATATCAATTAATCTATCTCTCTCTCTTTATGTGTGTGTATATATATACATATATATATATATATATATATATACATACATATATGTATACTATGTATACATATGTATACATATATATATATATATATATATACATATATATACATATATACATATATACATATATATACATATATATATGTATACATATACATATATATACATATATATACATATACATATATATATATATACATATATATATATATACATATATATATATACATATACATATACATATACATATGTATACATATATATATATATACACATATGTATACATATACATATGTATACATATATATATATATATATACACATATGTATACATACATATATATATACATATGTATACATATATATATATATACATATGTATACATATATATATATACATATATACATATATCTATATATGTATGTATATATGTATGTATCTATATATACATATATATATATGTATCTATATATACATATATATATATATATGTATACATATATATATATATATGT
>BJCM01213662.1:0-14922 GCA_018326385.1 Flaveria bidentis
CTTAGTCAATAATGATTGAGAAACGTGTTCAAACTTAATCGTATGAAGTTTTCATGCGAATGGACCATGCTAATGGACCATACACATGAATACATCATGCTAATGGACCAGTCGCATGACTGAACCAGGAGACTGGATCAGTCGCACGATTGAGACATAAGATTGACTTAGTCGCACGATTGAACCTTCAGTTGTGCGTATGAATCAATCGCATGATTCAGTCGCACGACTGAACCATACTAATGGTTCAGTCGCACAATTGAACCATGCCAATGGTTCAGTCGTACGATTGAAAAACCCTAACCTATAAATACCACCTAATTCGTGGAAAAACATAACACTTCAAGACTTTTGACACATACTCGTACCTTAGCCGTCTAGAGACTCCAGAAAGCATGTTCCAAGTTCATAGTTCGCAGTTGATCTTGTTCTAATCATTCTTAACGTTTCTTTAATCGTTAGATTGACCGGAACTGTGTTCTCACTGATTGGACCGCCAATCAAATAGGATTCCGCACTATTGGATCTGGTTTCACGCATTATCTAGTTAGTACTCCGTACGTACACGGTCCTAACAAGTGGTATCGGAGCCTTGGCTCTTGATTTTGCATGTGATTCGATTAGTTTCGGTGTAAAAATCACGTTTTTCATTCAAAAGAGTAACCTTTTTTGAGTAAAACAGTGTTTTCAACGTCTCCAGGTCTCAAAGTTTACGTATTTCGGCATACGACAGATTAGGGTTCTTGAAAAATCGTGTTTTTGCGTCAAAGTGTCAAAAACCTTCGATTTTGCAAAAACAACAGCCTTCAGTCGCACGATTGGCTTAATCGCACGACTTAACTCAATCACACACTCCATACGCATGATTGAACTACTCACTCATTCGTACGACTGAATCATCCCATTCGCTTGTCTCCATTCGTACACTCCATACGTACGACTGAATCCAATCGCATGATTGAATTCATTCACACACTCTATTCACACCCTTCATTCGCACGACTTACTCATTCGCATTGGTCATCCACATTTGTCCAATCGCACGATTTAGTCATTCGCATCTGTCCATTTGCACTAGTTTAAAGTTCAATGTTTAAAGAGACTTCGGAAGCTTGTTCCAAGTTCGTAGTTCGCAGTTGATCTTGTTCTAATCGTTCTTAACATTTGTTTAATCGTTTGATTGATCGGAATGCGTTCTCACTGATTGGATCGTGAATCAAATAGGATTCTGCACTATTTGATCGTGTTTCACGCATTATCAGTTAGTACTCTGTACGTACACGGTCATAACAGATAATAATTATTATTTTCTATTTGTACGCATGATGTATGATCACGTGTGAAAGTAAAGATAACTTTTAAATAAAAGTAAAGTATTTTATTTATAAAACTAGAACTCACTCAACAACACTAACTTTTATGTATTTTCAGTTGGTAGATAAATGTTGCTGAGGATGGCACGGGGCAGCTACTCAGAATTTTTGGACGACAACCATTTGTTTTATTTATGATGTTTTTGTGATGTAATGCAAACGATAACATTTTGTAATAATAAACTACGTTGTATTGTTTTGCAAAAGCATTCATTGATTTATGAAATGGTTTTAAGTTATTCCGCTAAAATGTTTTTAGTAAATTTAAATGCATATTTTATGTTTTATGTGTGATGATTGACCAGCTGTAAGCGTTCCGAGAATGGGGCCTTACATAAGAACTTTGGGTGATAAAAGTTTCTTCTTCTAGTTCATGGAGCTGGAGGAAACTGCTAAGCTTACGTTCATTACTTCAGCCTTTCCTATATAAAGTCATAGGTAATGGTTGTAACACGTCTGCATGATATTAATTGGAGTATAATATGGACTCATCAACATTTTATTCCTCATCAGGCCATCTTTAGTGTAGGATTCTCGAAAATTCCAAAGTTTCGTATCTTTCATATGTCAGTTCTTGGTGTTGGCCATAAGCGTGGTTTGACCTCTTTCTGATATTAATCAATTTGCAAGTTCCCTCTTTCACACAATCGTTAGATAAGTTATTATGGAAGCATGAGGACAAGTTATATGGCTTCCCTTCTTCCATTGTATGGGATTTGATTTGTTGCAGGGGTCCTCTAGTTAAATGGTACAAATGTATTTGGTTTCCCTAATGCATCCCAAGATATGCATTTATCTTATGGTTAGCAACAAGGGAGAAGTTATTAACTCAAGATAGGATTTTGAAATGGACCCCAATTAAGAAGGGGAATATGAATATGATGTGTTGCCTACTCTGTAAGGCAGAGTATGACTCTCATCTTCATTTTCTTCGAGTGCTTATATTCTTTGCAAGTTTGGGATTTTGTTAGATTTAAGGTTTTCATGCAAAATAGTTCTCCTTCATGGGAAGATATCATTAGTTGCATTCGGTTAAACTCTAAAACTCTTCCTACCTTCATTCAAAAATTGGTAGTGTTAGCTGCAGTTTAATTTATATGGCAGAAACACAAAAAAATATATTTTTATAATAGTACTCATTCGCCTGCAATATTGAGCGACATCATTCTTGCTACACAAACAACAAACACTATGATGAAGATAAAGAATCAAAAAGTATTCAATATAAGGCAATAATGATCCAATACAATAAAAGGTAACAAAGTTTAATATATTTCTGTGAAAAACAAGCTTACAATAGTCTCTTGCAACAAGAATAAACGATTAGGGTTTTTGCAAGGATGCTCAACAATGAGCAAGATCAAAACTATATATAGTAGTGATAGTTTCACTGACAATTTCGCTATCAACAAAATTATACTGCCAAATTCACAGTTTTGCCCGATTGAGACTAACAGTTTCACCTGGTGAAACTAGCTGCTGACTATGAGCTCATAGTTTTGCTGGGGTAGGAAAACTAAACTAATTAACCAACATACAAAAGTAAACTAACATTAAGCCTATTACAATGAAATATAAACATAATCTAATCTAAGGTGAGTCCAATCTATACATGATCTTTAATACTACCCCTAGGTTGGACCTTACTTTCTTCGTCACTCTTGATTTGTCTGATCAGCTCCAGTCTTTTCCGCTGCCTCTGATATTTCTTCATAGCTCCTGCAGTAACATCCTCAGCACGTGCACTTGCCTTAGAAAAATTAGGTCCTGCACCTCCATCCTCAGCAAATCTTCTGCTCTAACCTTGTCATCCAACTCTTTCACCTCAGCCCCCACTCCCCTCACCTTATTAGCCACAGTCATAAATAGACTTGCTTCTTTTCTAGTCTCCTCTCCTGCCCTTGCTTTAATGTGATTCTCACAAATTACCAGCATGTCTTCATCACAAAAGATAAACAACTCCATTGGGTCAAACAACTTGTACTCAATCCCAATCTTTACATTGATCACCGCCTCCCCCGTATTGTTGTCATAGAACCATTTCTCAAAACTTTGTAGTTGTTGGGGGAGGGGATCCAACAATCTAACTCTGTTCACAATCTTTGGGGGTTTTACCCTCAGCATGATCCGCCCTTTTCATGTTTCCCAATCCTTCTCCTTCTTTGACCTCCTTCTGTCCGCCTTCATAAAACCAAATGACTCAAAGTTATCATTCATTACATTTTTGATCTCATTCTCAAGCATCATGGCTCTCTCACTTAGATTAGCATCAAGCAATGGTAACACAACTAACATCCTTAAGTCCCACTTAGGCAAGGTCTTAAATGCCTTCCTCTTGCGCAAATGTGTAATCCCTCCCCTTCTCCTCTTGATCATGAATATCTTGAGGCCGGGGTTGTACTTCCAACTAATGATCTTCTTATCAGCTTCCTTCTCACTCAACCCTTGCTGGTCTTGAAATAGGGTAGTTATCTCCTCAGGCTCCTTTTCCCTCACAAACCATTCTTCCTTCGACATCTCAATCAGATCATTCTCATCAGATCCCTCTTTACCATATATGTTAATGGTCTCTAGTCAACCTTATAGTACTTAGGCTTAGAATCATTGTCAACTAACTGTTCTTCCTCCTCTTCCTCATCTATTAATTTCTTGTCAGCACCTTCCATTGGATTATCTCTCACAAATTCCTCTCCAACTAGATCCTTCTCTATGTCAAAGTCCAATTCACAAACCCAACCTCAATCACCACCTCCTCATTCTCAACATTTACATCCCTTCCTGCGTCATTCACTCCCTCAACATCATTTTCACGCCTGAACCTCTAGCCTCTTCTGCGCATGTACCAGTAGTACCCTCTCCTGCCCGGGAGGATGTACCCACATTTAGAAATGGCTATTTAGCAATGTCAGTCATATCATCTAACTTAGAATAAGTTAGCTGATTGGGTAGGCCGGCAGCAGCCTTCAGCTCATTCACCACCGTTAGTAATCTCTTTATTAACTTTTCTTGATCCAAAAACATCATGGTCATCCTCTCAAGCATCTCATCTTTCTATTTCTCTCTTACCTCTTGATTAGTCAGTTTGGTCTTAATCATACTCAGCTCATTAGCTAGAGAGGAGTTAAGGTTCTAATAACATCCTCATCCATACCAGCCTTCTCCTCCCTTCTATGCGGCTCTGTGAATGTTTGATGTTTGTGTTTAGTCCACCTCTCGGACTCCCCCTCTTCTGGCCTTTTCTTTGACCTTTTTTTCTTTTTCAGCTCTGAACTCCTTTTCAGTCTCCTGAATATCATCTTCAAAATCTTAATCCTTCTCTTTAGCAAACCTCTTTCTTTTCTTTATCGACTTAACTTGCTTATGTCTCATCTCCTTAGCCCTTTTGTCCTCTAACTCAATCACCCTCCGAATATAATTCCATCTTTTAGGAGGGTACATATTTTCCAACAAATGTGTAATCTTCGCACTGAAATCGTGCCTTATCGCACAATAGTCGGCAAATATGCTAGTGTACATCTACACTAACATCTTAATATCCCTGTTCCTTGGTACATCGGGAATAAGATCATTAATGATCATTTACAGAAATCAAGGGTACAACAACCATTTATCCTTCTTAAGAGCCATTACATTCTCTGCCATGCAATCAAAGATAAGCTTGGTGATATTGGCTTTCTGCCCTCTACAGAATATAATCGTTGCTTTGGCCCAATCTAAGTTAAGCCTATCTGATCCACCCTTGTGGTGATCTAAGCACACAATAAATACATGAGCGATATACCTCCATTTCTTGGACAAAAAGGACTTCTTGATCTCCTTTCTTGTCCCAAAAGGAGGGCCCTTGTATCC
Organism: Flaveria bidentis; assembly: GCA_018326385.1. Taxonomy (NCBI): domain Eukaryota; kingdom Viridiplantae; phylum Streptophyta; class Magnoliopsida; order Asterales; family Asteraceae; genus Flaveria; species Flaveria bidentis. Next base: position 5,223 of record BJCM01213662.1, read on the forward strand.
AATACTCCTAAATGCATCAAAAACCTCCTGGTGTGTCAACAAGACCTCATCCCCACTATCCTCTTGAAGTCTCAACACGCGTGAAATGATCTCAACAATAATAACAATGTTGTTCTCCAGTACTCTTGTAACAATCCTCTGAGCATTGGCTCTAGTGTTGTACTCGACAGTACACTAGAAGTCTATGATTTGTAGATCGTAGGTGGTGGAAGAATGAGTAACTGCGTATGCAATGGGTGATCTTTGAAGCCAACAGATATAGTCTCTAAATCCCGCAACTTTGGGATGTATAATCCAAGATGGCCATGATATTATTCCTCTCATCAAACATTAGATTAGTCATTTAATCTAAAAAGCAGATGAAACGCATTAGAAAGATATATTAAACTGACTAATAAAAAAATAATTAAAAAGAATAAAAATGAGGAAAAATCAATTTAACTTCGCTAGGCGAAAGTAAAGTTTCGCTAGCCGAAAGAATAGTTTTGGCAAGCGAAAATATGATTTCGGCAACAAGCAAGAGGTAGTTTTGGCATGTCAGAGCAATAGATTCGGCACGCAGAAACTATAAATTCGGCGCAACGAAATTGAATCATGACCAGCGACACTGTTAAGTTCGCTTGGACAGCATGACTTCACAGTTTCGCTGAAAAACCTTTGAACTTTTCTTCAGTTTCGTTGGACTATCGATACTTACGTAGTAAGAACTACGAAGGTACCGAAGAGTCTCAGACTAATCAGTCCAAAACTAGTTGATTAATCCTAGATTAAACTATTGTCCAAAGTTTGAAACTCACATTAGATGCTTAAACAGTCATCAAACATGTAACAAACACTCATAAACTCAAAATCGCTAGAAATAGATACGATATACTATCAAACACCTAAAACTCCGATCGTGCGAAAATGAAGTCTCAGATTCGCAAGATGCGATATGTAGACTATAGTTTCGCTGGTAGCGAAACTATAGTTTCTCCCGTATAAGCTTTTGTAAAAAATGACTCTGATTTGAGTGAAAGAGCTGAAGGTAGTAATAAAAAAATTTTCCCCAAAAGACCTCACAAACTATTAGTAAAAATATAGTTTAGCTGGAAAGTTAAAATATTAAAAATTTTATTTTACTCTTAAAATAAAATAAAATAAAATTATTTAGAAAATAATTAAAAAAACAAAAGCAAAGAGAAGTAGTAATAAAAAATTTTGTTTCACAAGACCTCACCAAACTTCATATATTTTTCACATAATAAAAGAAGAGGAAATAAGGATAGAGAGGAACAAGAAGCTGAAGAGATCTTCTGGAGAGTCATAGTTCGGTGGAATTGTTGATATACTTGTCCTTTTAAGTCCATGCCTTCTTCTTTTCAACAAATAAACCGCAGCTACAATTATCATGTTTTGGTTCGTTTAAAGAACAATTGAATGACTCTGTCCCCACAAACATTTGGCAAAGAAACTTATCATGTCCTCATGATATATTGAACAAATGACACGCTCTGCTTGACTATTCCTTTTAGAAACAACAAAGATCCTTTTTTAGAAGAAGCACATTCCTTATAGACATCAAATGATGATAGCTCTAGGTCTATACTTACGTATAATAGAGGAGTTGATCAATTGAGTCTTGTATATAAGAGCTTAAGGTTTATACCTACATATAACAGAGAAGATCATCAAATTGTGCCGATGAGAGGTCCAAGTCAGTACTATCGTATAAAAAGGAGATCATCACTCCAGCTCAATGTTCACACATAGCAGAGGAGATAAACATAAGAATGAATACAATAAGGAGCTTCTTATAAACAAAGATGAACAAGCATATGGCTTTTGAGATAGGATGGCGAAAAAAACAAGGATACTTTTGTTAAAAATAAATCAACACATAGATATCACGTTCTCCACTCTTTTTGAATAAGGACTTGTAACTTTGTGATGGCTAAAAACAACAAGAGGATTATCTGAGCTACCAAGTTTCTTATTCTATTAGTTTAGCCACGAGATTAGTGTCTACTTTACTTTTTGGCTGAACCTATCAAGCATATCCCAACACAATACTATTGACTTCCTTCACATCATCCGGGCAACAAATTTTATTGAGGAGAATTCTGCAATAGAGAACAGGAAGAAAACCGTATTAATATTCTCCCCTAAAATTTATACAAATTATTAAGATTGGAGAAATTTCAAAATACAGTTTTTATGTGAAATGTGGAAGGACTAATGAGCAAACCAAAAAGATGAAAAAGAAAGAAAAAGAGCAACACAGGAAGTATAAACAATATTCACATGGCATTTTTTTAAGGAAAATAGGTTTTTAAATGATATTAATCCTAGCATAGAGATCGATTTATAAAAATGAGGTTTAACAAATGTTTTAGTGAAATGATCTGCTTTTTGATTTTTAATATTAATGAGAATAATATCAATAAAACCCTTCTCCTAAGCATTACTAATTGCATGAATCTGTGTCTCGATATGCTTGGTTTGGAAATGATGAATAGGATTCTTTGCAATGCTAATGGTTGCTTCGTTGTCACAGAACAACAGTGTATGGAGAAAGTTGATGCCATAGTGAAACATCTGATATTGTATCCAGAGTACATGTGAGCAGCAGCTTGAGGTAGCAATATACTCTGCCTCCCCCGTGGAAAGAGAGACAGTAGTCTGTTTCTTTCTCTGCCATGATACAAGACAATTTCCAAGGTACTTACATCATCCAGTAACCGATTTTCTATTTTACCTGCAACCATTTGAGTCAATGTCAGAATAAGCATGTAAGTCAAAATTCCCACCACAAGGATACCAAAGCCCTAAGCGAGAAGAGCCTTTAAGATAATAAAAAATTCGTTTCACAGCCTTTTCATGAGACTCCTTCAGGGTAGATTGGTATCAAGCATAGTATCCTACAACAAAGGTTATGTCAGGACGACTCGTTGTAAGATACATAAGGGAATCGATCATAAATCTATATAGATAAGGATCAACAGGTTTCCAATTTTCATATGGAATGAGGCAAGTTTGAGCAGTGAAAGTAGTGAGTTTGGGAGAAGCATCATCCATCTTGAATTTCTTCAAAATGTCTTTAATATACTTCTCCTGAAAAATGAGAATTCCCTATGGCTTTTGTTCAACCTTTAACCTAAGGAAAAAACACATCTCCCCCATCATACTCATTTCAATGTGACCACGCATAACCTCCTTAAACTCCTGACACGGCTTTGGATTGGTGGAGCCAAAAATAATATCATCCACGTAGACATGCACAATCAGCATCTCACCATCCACTTTCTTCTTGAATAACGTCATATCAATAATGCCACGAGAAAAACCATTGCTTATAAGATAATGTGTTAAAGTCTTGTAACAGATCCAAGGAGCTTGATGAAGACCAAAAAGGGACTTATCAAGCTTGAAGACTTTATCAGGAAAGTCGGGATCCTCAAACCTTGGTGGTTGACACACATATATCTCTTCGTCATTGTTTCCATAGTACGCGTGCCATCCTCAGCAACATACCTAACAACCGTTCATTACACAATATCATTTTCATTACCAAAGCATTATAACAATGGATGCCATCCTAAAAGAACTAAGTAGTCGCCCCGTGCCATCCTAAGCAACATACCTTCCAACTGGAAACACATCAAAGTCAGCGTTGCTGAGTGAGTTCTAGTATTAAAGAAAACATACTTTACTTCCTTTATAAAACCATTCGTTAATTTCGTAGGTGATCACACAACATACATACACAGAGATAATATAATTATTATCTTCTTTACGTTCGTTACATTCTTCATCCATTTCATTCGTTCATAACATCATTTCTTCCGTTTGTTCATTTCATACATAACGCACTTTTCGCACAAATCACACCCTTGCATCATCATCCCGAAGTACATATCGCCCAAATCGCACACATGAGGTAGCCAAAATCGCACGCTACATAGCACACCGTAAATACCACATTGCACGTATCGGAGCAGTTACCAAAACTGAACTCCCACTGTGTCTATAGTCCCTCATGATATCCATCGTACATATCGCACAAATCACACCAACGGAGTGGTCACCAAGACCGACTCCCCCTGTGTGTGTGTGAGAGTGAGAACTCTTAGGGTGTAGCCAGAATCACACGCCATCTCATGGGTTAGCCAAAATCACACGCTACATAGCACACAGTAAATACCACATCGCACGTATCGGAGCAGTTACCAAAACTGAACTCCCACTGTGTATATGTCCCCTTATGAGTTAGCCAAGATTGCACGCTATAATACACACACAGTAGAGCTAACGACCCTCAATGAGTCGTGAACCTCCTTTCATTCTATTGCAAGCCATCCTTACTCTCATTCATTCGTTCATGCTTACATTCATTCATTACGTTCCTCTTTTCATTATCTTCCACTTCACGTTACATAATACTTTCATTACATTCATTAACGTTCAATGCAAACCACGGGAAGACAATCATACATAATAATAAGAAACATAAAAACATACAACATCAATCACAAAAGGCAACATCGCACACCCGTAACATATATCATGCATAACATACAACATGCACAATCACATAACATCAAACATCACACAAATCACATGCATCACAACATATAACCGTACGGCATCACAAATCATCATGTGTCATATCATCTTCATCATCAGCTCATCATCATACGCCATCTTACATCATCCATGCTCATCCCATCATCTACAACCCCGAAGGTCCGAGCCTATGTCCGCACTTTCCCGAAAGTCAGACAATACTATGGTCATTCGAGCGTATGGACCCTATTTGTTCGCATGGTCTTCCGTGTGTATGAGAGCACTCAGGCGAATGGATCTCCAGTCGCATAGCCTCTAATCGCATGCTTCCCATGCGAATGAACCTCAGTCACATGACATCCGGGCGTATGGACCTCAGTCACATGACCTTCATGCAAATGGCACTCAGTCGCACACCTTTCATGCGTATGAACCTCAATCGCATAACTCACAGGCGTATGGCCTCCAGTCGCATGACCTTCAGTTGCATGACCTTCATCCGCATTTCCTTTAGTCACATAGCCCTCATGCGTATGGCCCTCAGTCGCACTACTTACGTACGACTAAACCTTAGTCGCACTCCTTTCGTGCATATGGACCCGTTCGCATGCCATTTGGATGCATAGACCTCCAGTCACATAGCCCTAGCTCGTTGTAGAATGCAGTTCATCCCGAACTGCAGCGGGCATTTTCGGCCTCCAAACTCTTCCAAATCTGTTTTAAGCTCAAATCAACATTCTAAACCTTAGGGAAACATACCACGACATCATTCAAGCACAACCAAGCCCGAAATCAAACCCCAAACGAATCATACACATACACAATAAACGGGTTTACAGCCAAATACCTGATAAATGGTTTTCAGATGTGTTCCAGCCCCAAAATCATTCAAAAACGTGTAAAAGAGGGGTCCTAGAACTCACACAAACAATCCCGTCGAGTAGAGCTTCGATTTGACACGCTACACTTCGATTTTTACGCTCGAATCCACCCTAACCAAGCTTTTCTCCTCTTTTTCTCCTTTTCTCTCTTCTTTGGCTGAGTTTTGCAAGAATGGTGAGGGTGTGGCTACCCTCCCCCTTTTATACCCCACTCATCCAAGTTTCTTCCTGTTTTGGCAAGTTCGTTCCCTCGACTTTGGACTTTATTTCTTTTCTTCTTTTGTCGGCTTCAAAGAAAATTTCTGGAAGTTACATCAAGAATGGACAATAGAATGTGTAGTGGCAACCCTGTTTTGTGATTATTTGGGTTGCCAAGGTTTTGCATAAGCTTGAGTTATGTAAGGGCATGGTCGAGTGTTAGAGCCTAGTAGGGGTGTTCAAACTCGGATATTCGAAAATTTCGAACAGTGAAAATCACCATTTGTATCTATATCTGTATCCGAAATTTAGTTTTTGTTTTTTTATTATTTATTTTTTAGTTTATCTACAATAATTAGACATATAATATTATAAAAAATAATATAAAAAACCAACTTTTATAATAAAAGTCACAATATACACTAAAAAATCACAATCTAAGGTTAATATATATCTAAAATTTAAAAAAATTTAGTTTTTGGATAATTGGATATCAAAATATCCAACACTTTTGAAAATCACTATCTGAATCCGAATCCGAATTTTCAGATATCCGAAAATTCGGATATTTTAGATTCAGATTTTCAAATCGGATTCTCGAATTCGGATATTTTGAACACCCCTAGAGCCTAGTAAAGGTGGTGGGGTAGATATGGTGGAGGTTGGGCAAGTAAGGGCTATTAGATAATGGATATAGGTAATGTTAAGAGAATAATTGGGCTACCTAGGCAAGGTTGGTCTTAGTTGTTGTCACACCCAAACTGATGATGGAATTGTCAAGGTAGACGAAGACGAATCAATAGCTCAAAGCACATGGTAATAAATGCGTTGAAGTAATATTAATTTTATATTATCATTGATAAGTACCAACCAAAACATTCATTACAATCAAATAGAAACAAATAAACATAACAAATGTTTTTTAATAATCTACGTCCATAATCCTAGATGTAAACTTGTATTTAATCCAACTAACCTGTATTTTCTGAAAAAATGTGAAAAAGTAATTTGTTCGCTAATGAATTAGCAGGTGAGTAAACATAAGTTTTACATACATAAATAGATTGATTAAAATATTTGAAACAATTCAATTCAAATAACATTGTCAAGACTTTTAAATCAAATAATATAATATAGAAAACAAAAAAGAACAATCAAACCTAATGATTAATTGACTCGGTTGGCAAACAAAGCCTTGTGATAGAATAATTTGGATATTGGTTTCAATCACAGTTGAATAATGATATGGGATGGGTTTGGTAAATCAGAAAATGTATCATTATTATCATACTTTCATGAATTATTGATTGTGTTATCATCTTGTTTATCTAACTATGAACATAACTTTGCAAGTAATAACATATCATATATAGAGTTGAATATTAAAGACTATCAATGATTAAATAAATATCACATGGTAATTTAGGAACGCTGTCTTAATATAACACCCGGTTATTCTATTAAAATAAATAAAAGAAGGAAACATCAATAAACCCAAGTTGAGGGGTTAAAAATGAAAAAGGGACAAAAGTACAAAAAGTTAGTGTAAAAGTGGGCATGGCCGCCCACCCTCTCTTAACATCACCTTTTCATTCGGTTAGAGAGAGAGTGAGAGCAGAAAACTTTCGGGTTGAAGATAAAGAAGAAGAAGGTTGAATTCAAGGTAAGAATTCGAAGTTTTTAAGTGTTTATGATGGGTTTTGTCTTGGTTATGTGCTTATGTGTTTGTGTGTGTGTTTGTGTGTGTGTGTTTGGTGGGTTTCTAGGTGTTTGAACTCATTTGCATACGGGTTAGAAGGAAGATACACCCAAAGTTGCACCAGCTGAGTTTCTAGACCGTGGTTTTACTTGTTTTAAACTCTTCTTGGGGCTGAAAACGATTACGGTTTCATGGGCCTAGAAATTGTAATCGGACGACTAAGTGTTGGGCCATGCGCCCCAATAGTGTTCATGCGTCCGAATGGCCATGCGCCTAAGTGTCCATGCGTCCGAATGGATCATACGCTCGAATAGTTCATGCGCCTGAATAGTTCATGCGCCTAAGTGTTAAAGTGGTTAAGTGTTGGCTGATACGCCTACATAGTGATGAAGCGCCCAAATATGATTCATGCGCCCAAATAGTATTGATGCGCCTAAACACTTAGAATTTATTACGAAATTTTTGGGTTGTTGTGCTATTAGGGTTTTGACCAAGATTTGACTAGGGCTTATTTATGCTTAGTTTTATGCATGATTATGATTGTTTTTTATTGTTTCGTATTATTATTATTACTATTAGTGTATGACTTTACGCGGTGTGTTTATTATCGTAACGTAAAGTATTACTTATAATAACAAAGCGAAAGAGCAATGAAGAAGAGAAGTGGAACATAAATAAAATGGTAACAAGTCTTGCAAGCTTATAGGAGGTTCACGACCATGTTGTCGTTAGCTCAACTGTGATGTGGGTTAGCTACTCTATGATGCACACGGGGCCAGTCAATTGAGATTGGCGGACCTTTGTAACGTACCCTAGGTGACTGGGCCGGCCTTTTATACAGTAATCAGAGCCCATTGAGGGACCAGAGGGCCTAGCACCAGTTTCCCCCGCGCATATAGTTTAGGGTATTGCTCATTGGTCCGTATTGATAATGAAAGATAAAAATAAAAGATTATAAAATAAACAAGGCATACAGTAAAGAGAAGAAACATTATCTGGTTGTATAGTTAATGCGTGCTCACGTATAAAGAGATGAAATTTCATAGAAAAAGTATTTTCATATGTATACCTTTCAGAAAGTATTTTATTACTTTTAAAACTATAACTCACTCAGCAACGCTGACTTTTATACATTTTTTGTTGGCAGGTAAACATTGCTGAGGATGGCACGAGAGTGAAGCTACTTGGTAGGGAAAGAATGACATCCATTCATACTTGTTATTGTTGTTGTTTTGTAATGCATTAAGCAATTCTTTTGTATTCAGTTAAACAATAGTGTATTGCTCAACAACAGTGTTTTTAATGAAATGAATGGCTTTTATTAAAATAATTCCACTGCTTCTTGTAAATTTATAATGTTTAATGTATTTAATGCTGTGAATGACCAATTGTGAGGTCTCCGGGAACGGGGCCTTACAAGTTGGTATCAGAGCCAATGTTTAAAAGAATTGGATTAAATAAAATTTTAAAATCTAAACTTAAATTGAAAATAGGACAACTGGAGGGGTGTCAGCCCGAGTAGCTACGTGCCATCAGGTATGTCTTTTCTTGATGATTAATCGATGTTATGTGCGCATGCTATTTGATTTATGTGCTCTTAGTAGATTTAGATACTGATTAAGTCAGGATAGGAAATGCTTGGGGTAGGAAGAGTAAAGTAAGTGGCTAATCACAACTGGCCACTGTAATTAGGGACTTACTATACTTAACATAAACTGAGTTATTACCTTGAATGACCGGGTTGGTATTTGAATCTTATAGTGTGTTAGAGGATGGCTGGACAGAAATCTTCCAAGACTCCTAGAGGCAGAGGCCGTCAACGTGTGACTAGGAGTAGTGCTAAGGATCCTGAGACGACCCATGATAACCCTGAGGTTCATGGACGGAGTGAAGAGAATGAGAATGCTAGCTTTAATGCCTCAGCTAGGGAGGCGATTGCTGATGAAGTACACAAGGTCATGCAGACAGTCTTACCGTCTGTGGTGACTGAAGTCATTAGGGCTGTGAGAAGCGAGGAGAGGAATGAGAAGGAGACTAGAAAGGGATCAATGGGCAAGGGAAGCAAAGGGGAGGAAGAACAACCGGAGCCTGAGACTGTGTTGTCCGATGAGGAGGATGATGTAGTGGGGGTAGCGATCGGAGGGTGCAGTTATGGGGCGTTCCAAAGGTGTAAGCCCCTGAAATTTGATGGCAATGGCAATGCTGCTGCCGCTCACCGCTGGGTGAGGGAGATGGAGGCAGTCTTAGAGATCAGTGAGTGCCGCGAGGACTAGAAGGTGAAGTTCGCAACTCACTCTTTCGTTGATTCAGCGCTGTGTTGGTGGGACAATATTGTCCAAGCTGAGGGTGCCAGAGCCATCGGGAAAATGCAATGGAA
>BJCM01213663.1:0-19331 GCA_018326385.1 Flaveria bidentis
TATTTAGTTATAAAAATATAATTAGTAAATATAAATTTTAATGTCAATTTATAGTATCATAAATAAAATAAAATTTAATGAAGTGAATTAAATAATATCATATTATTAAATAATATATTAATAATGTTTATTAAATACATGAAAGAGACAAGGGCAAAAATGTCAAGTTTATAAAATTTAATGGATAAATTTACTATATTACTCTTAAAGTGTCTTAAAATTTTAATCAAATCCCTATTTTACCCCTTTTTAAATGTGATGCACTCATTTGTACATGTTGCTTTAAAACTTGTATTTTTGGCAAAATTACATCTCTATCCAAAGAGATGTATTATATAGTATATACATATATACACACATACATATTTGGATGCTAAGATGTTTTTCCTGGATACATTTTTAATACCATCATATCAAGTTTTAGTCAAATATAAACGTGCAATGGTAAACATACATATTATGCACATATGTAGATGCTAGGTTAGAAATAAATTTGGATGATGATGCTTTTTTTGTTAGCCATGATGTTTCCCAAATCAAGATCTTTGAGTTGGGATAAACGAAATTTACAAAAATTTGTTTTTGAATGACATATTAGTAGTTAGTAACACCAAGTTAGTAATATTCGTCTATGTCAAGGTTTGAACTCTGAATCTCCAATAGAGACAAAACCTCCCACTTCCTCTTTGATCACTAGACTAAGAGATCACTAGTACAAATTTTATGAATTAACCATTCTTTTATCTTCTATCTTATAAATAACATTTACGTGTTGACAACTTTGATTTATTGCATATTCTCATATGCCTATAGTTTTGATAAGAGAGTAAAAACGCTAATGTAGGGAGACCTATTTAATGATTTTTCCCTTTTAAATTGGTATGTGTTTGTATATAAAGAAGTATTTAGGTATTTATAAATTATAACTGTAACTTATTATCTTTTATTATTATATATAGTACGTAATTTCAGTTATAAGAAACATTTGCACTTTTATGAATTATAGCGTTTCTTTTTTTCATATATAACCCTTATAATATGCGAGTCTATAAACTAGTGTAAATAAAATACAAAGTTAACACCGGTGAAACTTGAACAACTATATAGGGGGATTGAAAGTCACAGAAATTATAAATTTTTGTCCTATCGTTATGATTCAGGTTATATATTCAGGTTGGTGATTCGCTTCTAGTCAGTGATTTGGTTCAAACTCTAAATATCTAATTTTCTTCGGTCATTCAAATGAGTATTTTTACACATAAAAACTAGATATTTTTTAACAAACAAAGATCTAAAGTAATTTTCGTCTTTCCCATGATATACATAATAAAAAAGAATTTATATGAGTGGGCTAAACTATAATTTCACTTTAATTGACCATCTTCCCGAGATCCCCAATTCTACCATTATGAACATTAATTTTAGAATCCTTGAACATTAATAACAGTAGATGCAACAAATGGTTATCATATTAAGCGATACAATTAAAGTTTAAAACACTAGTAATACCCAAAAGTTCAATCTAATTTTCATCCCTCAACAACCCTAGTTCACAACCTATCTTCAAGAACTCACCATTGGTGAATGAGAAGCTGAAAAAGAATAATTACATTGTGAATAAACAATCAAACTTCATTATTTTTTTTAACAACTTTCAAATTTCCAAATGCCCCCCTTCAACTTAAGACCTTCACAATAGGTTTCTAATATATTTGTAAATATGTTTTTTGTATTATATACAATAGTTGTGGGTGACAGATAAACTATTATTATTCATCTTTATATTTAATTGTTTATTCATGTTAGTTTTTTAATAATTTTTAAAAAATAATTACGAGTGAAATAGAGGAAAAAAACAATAATAAATTGATTAAATGTATTAATAACTAAAAATCAAATAAAAAATTAATGTTTTTTAATATAATTATATGAATAATAATATGAAATTAATTTAAATGCTGAACACTCAATTAACTAAATAACTAATTACCATATTCATAAATACATATACGTTTGGTTTGTGAAAAAGAAGAAGAAAACACTAGAAAACTCGAAAGTAAAATAAGGCGCCGGGTCAAAGTAAAATTTGATGGATAGTAACATCCGAGATTCATCCAAGGGTATCACAAAGCATTTGAAAAGTTTCTTATGACTTTTTGGTAATGTAAAAAAACAAAAATATCTTTTTAGAAATCATTAAAAGTTACACTTTATAACAACCCTTAAAAAAGTAAAAAAACATGCACATGTATCATCAAATTAGGTAATCGATCATCTTCAATCCGATATCCTGCAATCGGCCATGGGTTCACTGAAGATGGAAGACATGTCTCTACCCACTCTCTTCCACCATGCTCGCAACATTCACCTTCTTGTCACCGATGCCACCGTCGACAAGGTCTCTCTGCACCTTCAACACTTGCTTAATCACATGTCTATTTATGTATCATCATGCGTTTGTGATTCGTTGTTTGTAGGAAACCTTGAGAAAGGGGTGTGAATCTTGCAACAATGTCAGGAAATGATTAGCAAATTAGGGCTGTTTTCGAGTAATGTGACCAAGGAAGATGTCTCCTCCACGAATCTCAAGTATCTTCTGGTAAATCATCTCTTTTCGTTGCCCTAGATCCTGCTTAGGGTTAAAAACTTAAAATTGTGGATTTGGTAGAGCAGGTCCCGTTTTATCTTGCGGAGTTGATAGAGAAGACTGGAGATGATGACAGGATAGAGGTTTTGAGAGCTTCACAGGCGAAGTTGAAGGTGATTCTATGAATTTGAAATGTTATACATGTTTAATATATAGTTGTTATACACTCGTTTGCAATCTTTAGATAACTTGGAGTGTAGGAGTTTCTTACATTTTGTGATGCAATGGAGCTTTTACCTGAAGATGAGATTGAATCATCCACTGCTGTGGATTAGAGAGCTAAGAAGGTAGCTTTAGCTCATATGTTACTAACTCATTGTGCTGATGTTTCTTTGTTGACTCGCTTGCTGATTGTTATATGTTTTCGACAATATAGAGGTGCTAACTTTAGCTGGCCTGATCTAGATTGCTCGCTTTAAGTGTCAACGTGCTGCAGAGTCAAAACTCTTGGAAGTGAAGGAAAGGAAGGAACGACGTGGGCGCTCAACTAGAGCTGCTGCGCTATCCACTCCTGTTGATGCAGGAGATGATGACGTGCTAGATGACGACGGGGAAGAAGAAAGGGAGGTGTGTTTCTGTATGTTATTATGTGTGTTTTGTTGTGGGTATGCTGATTGCTGAACTATGGTTGCCCACCGTCTTTGGGTTTATTATTGCTCTTTGTGCTTTCTTGAGCAAAAGCGTGTATTTTCTGCCTAAGAGTAGTAAACAGGATCAACTGTTGAAGATCAACACATTAGGAATGTTTTTAGGGTTTGTAATTTTGTTAATACAATTACCCTTGGATTGTTCCATGTTTGTGTAACTCCTTCTCTTGTCACAGTAGTGGCTATCGCCTTCAAGATATGACTTTTCTTGCATGCTCTGTAATTTGTAATCATCCTTAACAGCTTAACTATGAACTCCATAACTGTCCCATTGGCTTTTCCATGTCTTTTACCTGGATTAAGTATGTAACTAATTCTAATCAGGTTTCTTAAAATTTGCTTCTTTATATCTGATCTATTATTATCCCAAGATTCAGAACTAGTCCAGTAATTACTTCAGTTTGTTCCTTACAAAGCCTAATTGCTATAGTTGTTTTAATAGAATCTTTGACATGAAAGTTTGCACATGTATATAACATCTACACCATCAATCTGTAATAAAAATATTTCGCTTGGGGTTGGAAAGTGCTAGCAGTGATCTAGAAAGAATGGAATTACAAGTACTTAATATGCTCTGCCAGGTTTATATATTTCCTTTAGAAAGCTTATGGGGCCTTTCTTGCTTGGGCTTCACTTTAATTCATTTTTTTTTTAATTTTCAGGCATGGCTTACTACGATCTCATTGGCTATCTGCAAGGTTGGTGTTAATATTTTCAACCTGATGTCTTGGTTTTGCATCTTTAGTTAATTGTTTTGTTAAATCATATTGTAGGCTCTTGATCTAATGGAAATGCTGAAGAAAGAGGAGGAAATACTTTCTGCAATAAAAGAAAAGCAAGAGCTGGTATAACAGCTTGTTACGGCAGCTGAGCATAACCCATCATCATATGTTTCTTAAGCAATTTTTACTATACCAGAATAGGAAAAGACTATCTTTGGAAATGACTAATCTTTATGTGTATTGTATTTTTATATTTTCATTGTAAGCCTGCTTATATTGCGTGCAGGAAGGATATACTGAAATTTCACAGGCTGTTCTTGACGAACGTGCAAAGACTGTAGAAGACTGGCATCGCAATGCTGCTGCTAGAGCTAGGTACACCAATGCAGCAGCACCTATTACATGTGCTACTTTTGCTCAAGATGTTTTGGAGGGGAGAGCCAAGGTTTCACAGGCACATGATCACAAACACCAACCTATGTTTGGACCTGCTAGCCTTGTGGGAGGAACCATAACAAGTGAAAGAGAAAGGATTGCCGCACAGGTTTTTCAACCTGGTCACAGGTATCATATGTGATTTCTGCATTACCGTAAATAACTTTTTGTAGCGTGATTTTGTTCTTGTGAGAATATATATGTTGTCTTCATGACTAATGGCATGTTTTGGAAATATCAGATTGCCAACTATGAGCATAGAAGAAGCTGGGTTGAAAGAGATGGAGATGATGAATAAATGGCAAGAGAATACTGCTAAGATGATAGAAGAAGCCAATTCCTCGTGGCATAATGACAAGTGGAAGCCAAGAGCAGGTGGTGGTGATGACGATGAAGAAGAAGATGAAGATGACGACGCTGCCCAAGAAAAGGCAAGGGCCTTTGATGATTGGAAAGATGAAAACCCTCGAGGTGCGGGAAACTCAAAGCTCACACCTTGTGGCTAGGTATAATTTCCATTGTTTGCTGTTGAAACTGAAGCGGCTCCAAATAGTTGGTGTCTCGTGTCATGGTGATGAACATATCATGACATTAGACACCATTTGAGGATAAAACTTGTGTAATAGTGAGCTAAACTTTGATTTTGTTTGGTATGGGGTAATGGAATAGATGAAGTAATGGAATGGATAAAAGAAATAAATGAATCATTACATTCCATTGTTTTGTTTGGTTACCCTTTAAAATAAATTAATCATTACTTTGTGTTGTTTGTTAAGTATGAAAAAACGAATCAAAGAAATGTAAAAGTGGTTATAATGGTGATGCCGAGTGGTGGTGGTTGCCGGTGGTGGTTTCCCGGCAGCAGAGGTGGCCCGAGGGTGGTTTTCGGCGGCAGTGGTCTTCGGCGGCGGTGATGGCCGGAGGGTGGTGGCCAGCGGTGGTTTCTGGCGGCGATGGTGGCCGGTGGTAGTTTCTGGTGGCGGCGGTGGCCCGAGGGTGGTGTCCGGCGGTGGTTTCCGCCGGCGGCAACGGTGCCCGACGGTGGTGTCCGGCGGTGGTTTCCGCCGGCGGCAACGGTGCCCGACGGTGGTTTCCGGCGGCGGTGGTGGCCAGCGGTGGTTTCAGTGGTGGCGGCGGTGGCCGAAGGGTGGATTCCGGCGATGGTGGTGGTCGGCGGTAGTTTCTGGTGACCATGATTTCTGGCGACGGAAGTGGTCGGTGGTGGTTTCCCGGTGGCGGCGTTGGCCTTCAGTGGTTTCGGCGGCGGCGGGCTCTGGCGATAGTGTTCCCGAGGCAGTGGTGACCGGCGGTGGTGGTTGTTGTGGTAGGTGAGTGAGTGGTGTGGTGACTAATGATGGAAGAATGGATGGAATGAAAAAAATGAAGGGGTGATGGATGGAATGAATTTAAAGGTATGGAATCAACTATGTAATGGTTCATTCCATTCCTTCACCAATCAAATATGTCTTTATTCATTCACCATCAATGGTTCATTTTATTTCATCTCTCATTCCTGCATACCAAACGTTACTTTTATGTATACCGCTAAACCAATAAACTGTATAAAACAAAGGATTTTGGCTGAATTTAGTTTAATTAGATGGTCTCTTTTACTTTCATAAGACTTTGTGGCTTCATTTGGCATTTCCTCATAGAATAAGTTGAATCACCTTTCCACTAATGTTTTCATAAGACTTCATAAAACTTCAAAAAGGATTCCTCCTACAACCTCATCAGCAATTACTTGTTGAATTTTTCGTTGCACAGACGCTTTGACTTGATTTTGCCCCGACACATCTTCTGAGGTAAATCTAAGGGTCACACAATTGAACATGATGTAAGCAAAATTGCAATATTTTTAGCAAAGTCAAACACGAACCTAGATTACCACAAGAAACTAAAATTGCAATTCTATTTCTAAACCTAGAATTGTGTTGTAAAAATCGTTAAGCGCTAGTCGGACAATAAGGTAGAGACTATGGATTAATCGGTTTGGAGATTTTATATGTATTTTTCATAAATTATATACATAGTTAAGATTAGTATACTTCAAACATAATTAACTAAACATAAAAATAACAATAAAGTGTTTTAAGTTTAAAGATCAAATATTTCAACACATAAAATAGACAATATATGATTGACAATAATCACAATTTACATATATAATTGACATACGACAATAATCACAATATATATTTCACAAATCACAATAATATATCTCACAAGTCAAAAATCACAATATATATAATATATCTCACAAATCACAATAAGTCTACAACTTTAACTTACAAGAATAAGCCAGAGCACAAGAAGAAGCCGGAGCACAAGAAGAAGCCGAAGCACAAGAAGAAGCCGAAGCAAGAAGGTTCATTGGCTGCGCAAGGGCGCCACTGCTGCTACGCAAGGGTACCGCTGCTGCTGCGCAAGGGGCTCGCCGCGGCTGCGCAAGGGGCGGTCGCCGGAACAAACGGGTCGCCGGAGCAAAGGAGGAGCTGAGTTTAGATGATGCGGTGGTGGAGCACACACAAGCACATGTTAGATAAATGTCTTTCACTCTTTGGATCAGATCTAAATAAGCAAAATTTTATGTTGACCGACTTTAACCGGAACCACCGATTACACCGATTACACCGATTACCACCGCCTAGGACTGATTTGCTCCTATTAATACCTCCTTGCTCCGCCTAGCGCTTAATGGCTTCGATTAGCCATAATCAACAAGGCTAGGGGCCGACTACCGATTAATCCTCGATTAATCGGCCGCCTAGCCCGCCTTTTACAACACTGCATAGAACATCAAAATGTTTCCACATCAATAGTAATTGGTTCATTACTACGATTTTGAAGCAATGCAATTACCCTTGAAGAGTGAATTGAATCCTATGGTAGTTATCATCTTAAACGCGCACAATAGCATAACATCTTCTAGTTGAATCACACTCGTTTGCACAAAACAAACAAGCAATTTCAATCAGATGATAAGATCATACGACGAAACATAAATCAATTGCGCGCAATACATCTGTTATTCAAAGCATATGATACAAACAGATTCAAAGGAAAATCAAAGTCAAAACTCACATTTTGCACATTTCAATTGATGAGGTAAATGAAAAGCAGTCGAATAATAGTTTTTAGGGTTTGAGCAAGGGTAGACCAGAGGGAGGCTAATGGTAGCAGTGGTGAAAGTGTTGATCTCGAATCTTAAATGGTTTTCCGAGTGTGTGGATTCAAAAACCACCCGTTACGATTCGGGTCGGTTAGATACGGAATGCATTAAAACAAGTTTTTTGACATCTTAATATCATGTTACCTCAAATGATTTTTTGGGTGTGAGAAAAATTTAAAAAAGAAAAACAGAAAAGAAAAAACAAAGTTGTTTAATGCTGGTGATGGTGGTCACGTAATATTTTATCACGCTCTTATCACATAAGAGTAGGGTAGTGTTCACGTGCGATAAGGGTAGCACATCATCTTATTATGCTTATTATCATCCTATTATGCCCATTATCAAGCCTATTATTTATGTGCTTACAATCAATAAAGATTTAAACATACATAATTTTAATATGTTAAATATAAGTGTAATTAAACTATAAAATTATAAACTACACGTTCAAAATAATTACCGAAGAAATCCTAATGATAAAATGACTCTTTGAGAGGTTTTTTAAGTTGAAAATAGAGTGTTTAGTGTAGTTGAGATATTTCTTATTCTAAATGTTTATACTTTTTCATCTTGTAAAAAACAAAATGTTATTTATAGTCACGTAAATATTTAATAGAAAAAACTTATCACCTAGTTATCCATATATGCTAAAAACCGTTAATGTTGCGATTCGACAAACCGTTTTCTCCAAATAAAATCATAACCAAAACTTTTCAAATACCAAACATTCGTCACATTCCATTCCAATGGACTAATAAAGTAATCCAACTCTTTTATTTTCTAAAAAGGGATAATCTGAAAATGAAATTACGTACACGTACACGAATACACGTCTACGAGAACAAAATAAAAATAAAATAAAATCAGCGACAAAATGGAAAACGACGAGAGCACGCAACCTCATCATGCCACTTGTTCATGCCAACATCTCTTTCAAATTCAATCCATTTTATCACACATTCAACCTCTTCCTACCATATGCCTCTTGATACATTAAAAGCAATAATAACCAGTGAATATGCTCATGATTGAGAGTATGATGGAGAAGAAGGTGTTGGAAGACATCATAAGGAGACTTTTGGATGGTAAATCAGGGAAACAAGTGCAGTTATCGGAGTCGGAGATTCGTCAGCTGTGCATTAACGCCAGACAAATTTTCCTCTCTCAGCCTAATCTCCTTCACCTTCATGCTCCCATCAGAATTTGTGGTAGTAAACAAACTCTTTCATTAAATTTTGTATGAATCTGATGCTCAATTATGAATTATAATGATAACTGGTTGAATTTAGGGCTTCTTTTGTAATTAATATGTTTTGAGATTGTGTAGTCTGTGTAATTATGTAAAGTTCCCTGTTTCTAGATGTTACAGTTAGGAATTTCTTTGCAAATGAAGGAAATGCTGTGAATTTTGTGGAATAATGTTGAGTTTTGATGAGTCCTTTATGATTTTTATATGCTTGCCTTTTGTGATTAGGTGATATACATGGCCAATATCAGGATCTGTTGAGGCTTTTTGAATACGGTGGCTATCCGCCGTCTGCAAGTTATCTCTTTCTCGGTGATTATGTTGATCGAGGCAAGCACAGTTTGGAGACGATATGTTTATTGCTTGCTTACAAGATAAGGTATCCTGAGAAAGTGTTCCTCTTGAGAGGGAACCATGAAGATCCGAAAATTAATCGTGTTTATGGATTCTATGATGAATGTAAAAGGAGATTTAATGTTCGTCTATGGAAGATGTTCACGGAATGCTTTAACTGTTTGCCTGTTGCTGCATTAGTTGATGAAAAGATCCTTTGCATGCATGGTGGACTTTCACCTGAGCTTGAGGATTTACGTCAGATTGAGGAGATTGAAAGGCCTACAGAAATCCCTGATAATGGACTTTTGTGTGATTTACTGTGGTCTGATCCTACTCACTTGACGGGGGGATGGTCAGATAGTGATCGAGGTGTTTCATGTACGTTTGGAGCTGATGTAGTTTATGAATTTCTTAGGAAGAACAGTCTGGACCTTATCTGCAGAGGTCATCAGGTAAACATTATTGTTAGATGTCGTAGCTTGATTGTCAATAGCGATCACATATTTTTCACTCTTCTGTGATTTAATCATTCCATGGAACGTTTACTTCCATGAGGACCATGACACATAAAACGAGCATCTGTAACCATGTAAATAATTAAGAGGGTGTTTGCTTTTGAATTTCAAAACTGATTATCTGATATTAAGTTTCTATTCTGATGATATACGAGTCAAATAATCAGTATCATGTAAAGATAAACTAAAGTTACATGTTTATCTGTTACTTTAACCTAAATTGAGATACTTTTACAAAAGAATGTCATTTTGAGTCATAGAAATTAGTTAACTCCTTTGAAATCAGAATTTGACACAAACTCAAACATCTGATTGTTAGCACTTCAAACAACTGAAATACATCCAAAGTCCAAACACTATATTCTACACTATTTTATTACATCTTATTATCTTATTCTGTCTTCTTTTGGGAACTAGATTTTGGTTATTTAATATCACATAATCATTTTTAAATAGGTTTCCATACACCACCCCGTCGTTACATATCTTATTGAGAAATTTAAATAAATACAAAATTGAACTGTGTCCTTTGTAACGGTAGGTGGTAGAGGATGGCTATGAATTCTTTGCCAGAAGAAGACTTGTTACAATATTTTCAGCTCCAAACTATGGGGGAGAGTTTGATAATGCGGGTGCACTATTAAATGTTGATGCATCATTAATGTGTTCTTTCAAGATCTTAAAGCCACTAGATAATTTGCAGAAATCAGGCACTTCTAAAGGGCCTCTTAAAAAGGTAAGCTTGGGTCAGTTTCTTAGTCTTGATTCTCATTCTTTTTTTTATATACTCCAAGGTAGATGTGGGCCAAGATAAGCAGGTTGGGTGGGATGTGTAGTGGGTGAAAGCGAATTCAGATTGAAACGGGCGTGGTTGAGTCGGAATGCCCCTCAAAACACTTTATTTGTCGATTTTTATTACTTTTTTATGCATAATCAACATTATGATTACAAAAACAATCCCATTATAGTAATAATTTTTATCTTTGAATAACACTGACTTAAGAGGTTGTTCTTAGCAATATATACTCAGCCGATTATAGCGGCTGATATCTTGTGTTTATTGTTAGGAGTTATATTTGATTTGGTGTAAATTAGTCATATATATTTGTTTCCTAATTTTTGGGTGTATCATTCCCTATTTAAAGGGTTCTCACAAATCAATGAATTCATTCAGAAATTTACACCATAAACTCTTTTATACTCAGCGTTGTATGCTATTAAAAATAAACTAGGATGATTTTCAGCCTATTCGTTCTTCTTCTAGCTAAATTTGTTGATTGACCCTGTTGAGATTAAAACAAAATTTGAAATCAACCCATACATATATATAGTATGATCACAAAAACAATACTATTACAGTAACAACTTCAAAATTTAAAGTATTTCTCTTTTCCTTAAACAGACTAGTTTGATTTTGTAAGTCTGGAGTTCATGGCATCAAATTTCTAACTTGTTCTTTTTTTTGTTGCTTTTTGACAGCCACCCAAAATAGGATCTGCCTAATGGAGTTTGTGCTTATAGAATATGTTAGTTTGTAATTGCTGGATCTTGAAGAAGGGCAACATCTCGAGTTTGTTTTTAATAGGATCAAAGCATGAGTAGACCCGTGTGATCGCAATCTAGACCTCTAATATCAACCTTGTATGCAGGAACTGTGATTTTCTGCTCTAGCTCTACTGCTCCAGTCAACACCCTTTTTAGTTGAAAGAATAGCCTTTTTTAGGTTTCTCGTTAATTAGTGAGTAGATAATGCAGGTTTTGCTATTATGGTTTTAATTTCTGTGGATATGATATATAGTATGTTGTCATGTATGGCCTCTTGAGATCAGAATGTTTGACATTTTTAAATTAGTTTAAATATGATGATCCATTGGTTTTTTTTTTTTTTTTTTTGTCTACTCGAATGATACCATATTCGTAAGTTCTTTTTGATGAATGCTGAGTTGGACTGATGAAAAACTCGGCCTAGATCATCAATATATTGGATAAATACCAATTTTTAAATGATATTGCCTATGATGATTTACGACTTGGATCATATATCAATTTCTGCTGTAAAAAGCACACCTCAATGCAAGGCCATCACAGGTGATGATCGTGAGCTAGCACCTCATATCACATTGGTTTGAGGTGCGGCTGTCCGCTTGTGTAGAGAGAACCAGTACTATTAATCTTTGTTCTCTCTCTCTCTCTCTCTCTTCATTCTTTGCTTATTGTTCTTTGTGTTTTCTATAAGAGGAAAGTGATACTAACCTAATGGGTCAATCCAAGTTGGGGCAGACTCAGTCAATGTGGAATGGCGGAAAAAGGGGACCTGGTCCGGGAGGTGGGGATTAACTTAGAGGTTGTTTGAAAGCCTTTTAATCAGCATCTTAATGGTTCAGATGTTTGAATGGTTCAACACTTAATGGTTCAGACTGTTTATTTTGCCAGCACATGTCTGAATGGTTAAGACATTACCTCTGAATGGTTAAGCATTACACTGATGCTGAATAGTTAAGAGGTCTAATGCTGAATAGTTAAGACATATTATTTGAATTGGTCAGATATTTGTCTTTGAATAATTAAACGATTTTCAGACCTCTTATTGGTTCAGTATTTAACTATTCAGAAGTTGCCCCTTAGTTATTCAAGGAAAGTGGGTGACTTAGTGGGCAGTAGTAGCTGATTAGTTTCTATATAAGTGTATTTGATGTTCTAGTTAGGGTAGAGAGAGAAAGATTAGTATTTGAATTCCTAGTTTATGTTTTGAAGATCAGTTCATCTTGAAGAGGACTACACAAATTTGTTTTTCCTTTGTTTGATTGGTAATCTATAACCGTCTGTTTTAATCTTTATCAATTGGTTCCATTGCAGGCAAATCATGGTGCAAACTCGGAACAATTCTGGTGATAGTGGAATGGGTCAACCAAATCCGATTATTGCTCAATTAGCAGCAATTGCAGACAAATTGGAGTCATTCGAGTCCCTTAAAAGAGATGTCACGGTACTGAAATCTCAACGAGATAAATTAGGACGGTTTGAAGATGGGGAGAGCTCGGGGAGGCGCAACTATCAGTATCGACCGATTACCAAGATTGTGTTCCCTGCCTTCAGAGGAGGACATCTGTGACACTGGTTTTTAAAGGCTAAAAAATACTTGTAATACTACAACATTTCAGACGAGGAAAAGGTGGTGTTGCCTCAATGCATTTTGATGGCGATGCCTTGGATTCGTACTCCTGTATATCAACTGAGCAGCCTATCTCATTCTCAGAAGAATTTACTCATGCCTACAGAAGCATTTCAGACTAACGGAGTTCCAACATCCAGATGAGTTTCTATGTAGCATTCGAGGAACCGGTTCCATGCAAGATTACCGTCAAGAGTTTGCTAGAAGTTCAGCGCGGGCTTCTAACTGGCTAGATCATTGCCTTCTTGGGGTGTTCTTAAATGAACTCAAAGAAGAACTAAGAGCAGATGTAATAATCCATAAACCCAGAACTGTCTGCAAGGCTATGAGTCTTGCGTTCGAGTTTAAGTTTATTGCATCTCAACCTGAAAAGGTTTCTAGTTCTAACACCAACACGGAGTCAAAATCAGTTCTTTCAAGCGAAGTTTACTAGGAAGTGACCACCCAGAAGACTACTGAACCACGGCTAACTGATGCAGAGAAACAAGGCCGGTATGACGGGGGAATGTTATCGTTGTGGGGAGAATATGGTCCCGGGCACCGTTGACAAATGTTTAAGCTTTTAGAGGCTGATGGGGACAAGGATAAGCAGATCATTCTTTTAGGAGATGACCAGTCAAGTCTTAACCGCATAGTTTCATCTCGACTTGAGGACAAGTCGGTTCTGCGGGCGGGTAGTAGTGATACGAACCTAATGGGTGGGGAAGACCCAGTCAATGTGGAATGGCGGGAAAAGGAGACCTGGTCCAGGAGGTGGGGGTTAAGTCGGTTATTTTGGGAAAGTGGGTGACTAAGTTGGCAGTTAGTAGTTGATTAGTTTATATATGAATGTATTTGATGTTCTAGTTTAGGGTAGAGAGAGATTAGTATTTGAATTCCTAGTTTATGTTTTGGAGATCAATCCATCTCGAAGAGTACTACACTATCTGTTTTTTCTTTGTTTGATTAGTAATCTATAGCCGATTGTTTCAGTCTTTATCAGAAAGTCATTAATCTTTTAGACCAATGTACAGTTTTTATATCCAAGTAGAAAATAGATTATTAGATGAACTTTGTAGTTGGATTTTAAACTCGTCTTTATGGATTATTGACTGGGACCACAATATAGATAAAAATAATATTATTTAATTTGAAACTACTTCAAGCATAATTATACTTTTATGTGACCTAATATTATATTATTTTAAAAACATCTAACATGCATTCAAAATATATTGATTCTTCGTTTTTCTCAATAAAAGAAAATTTTCTTAACTATATTTCTTAGATTTCCTAAATAAATATGCTAACCTACACTCTATATTAATAAATTCTAAACTTTTTTATTGTAAGACACACCACTTAACCATAAGAAATTCTTTTTTCGAACAACAGATTAATTAATGATGCTATCTGAAACCTTAAAGATGGAATTATTAAAGAACAAATGGTTATTGAGATCTAAATGATGATCAATCATGATATTACCACTCGGAGGAACCAAGATTAAGAAGAGTTGTTGAAAGAAGATAACCCATTGACAAGATAATGAGAATAACAAAGAAGAAGACTTTTACTAATTTTCTGCATACCCATTACATCTTTACAATATCCTATTTATACTAATTGCCTTACAAAGTTGACTAATATTGGCTTTAATCAATCATAACTAACTAACTAATTAACACTCCTAACAATTTCACATGTATTAGTACATATCTTTTAACTATTTAGTGTGATATTTACGTGTCATAGGCATGAAATAAAATTCAGTAAAAGAATTTAAGAAGTGTTTTCACGAATACGAGTGTTAATGTATGTGGGTTGTGTGGCCTGTGGCCTCTCCTATGCCTCTCGTCTTGGCTTTGGGACCAACTTTTTTGGGATGTCTTTATGGTGCGCCTCTCACTTTTTAAAGCATACATTTCTACTGCCAAGTTCTTACATACTAATCCTAAGGATGGACAATTTCATATGTTTTGGGTACCTCATGTTCAATTCCTAAAGGTTTTGATAAGATATTGCTAACATTAAAAAACTCTCCAAACTGGATGCTAATTGTCCAAAACAATCCTGCCATAAATGACAAGCCTAAAACAGTGCCAATAGATGACACTAACATCCTGTCATTCTGTACAAACTCAAACAGCAGTGATTTTAATATTCAGGCTGGTTATGGTGTGAGTTATCTGTCAACAGAGATTCACTGTGCTTTACAAAATGTAGTTACGATAAAACAGAACTTTCTGGGAACTCAGACTCAAACAATCATGAATAACTGAAAGCCCGGGATATTCTTCCATAAACATGGACAAACTGAAACGCCCATAATCATAGATAGACACAAGAATTTGAGTTTACTGAACCTAGTGATATTACACGACTAGCATAACTATGGGGTCGTATATCAAATCATATCATCATCTACATTCTTCATTTTCTGTTTGCTTGACTAGCAGGATACTTTGGGCTCGTTTTCCCACCAAGCCTCCTTGCAGTACGCTGTATAGCTGCTTGTCGTTGCCTCTGATTGTGGCTTTTCCTTTTACTGCATGCATCACACAGGAAGCGATAAGCAGTTAGATTACAAATAGTGGACCATAATAACGCAGTCGGGTCAGATCAGCTTGAGCCAATCCAAAAACATTTCTTTTATAATCTTAGCTTAACCATTTGATTTGTCGAAGACAAAAACTAACCTTACAAAGAGAAGCCCTGCTGTAAGTACCAATCCACCAACTGCCCATGACACTTGTTCATTAATTGGCATTTCCCGGACCCAATGCTGAAAATCAAAAAGAAAACCCGAGCTCTTGGCATCTCGTGAGTGTGAAGTCCTCCATGAATCTACAACAGATTCCAGACTAGCTTTACCACCATAACAAAATGTTTCTGTGAAATCATTAGATGGTTTTACAGAAAATCCAGAAGCTTTACAGAGTTCTGTGCCATTTGAGACCCATTCAGAGGCTCTACCACAAACAGTGTCACTGATTCCACATGGGACTAGCACCTGCCATCAGATCATTTTGTAGAGTAACATATTTGTATATATAAAAATGTTTAACAGGATCATAGGTATTTGTATATGATATTCTGATTTCTACCAACCTGATTCTTTCCATCCATAGCAAAGTAGGCATCAGCGCAAGCATCATAAATCCTATCACAAAGAGATGCACATATAGTTGGAGGGCCAGACTGCACACCAACATTTGGATCACAAATGGAACACTCTAGAAGCTCCCATAAATGCAAGCATTCATCACTAGCCTCTCCAGATGAAGCCAGCCTCCTAATTGCCAGCAACGCAGGATGAGTCTGGGTAACATCACAGCATGTGTTTTTTCGGAACACCCTACAAAGAGTCAAATCTATTGGCCCTTTGTTTACCCTTCTTGGAGGTTCCCCATGAATAGTATACGGTGGAAACCGACCACCAGGAGAAACACAAACTCCATCAGATTTTGCTGAACCAACGAAGACAATATTTTAATAATAATATAAATTTAATAGAATCACTTTAGAGGTTTTATGCATCAGAAACACATAGGGTGACTTTCAACTCATTTGACACATTTCCTTTCATAACCTTTATTGACTATTTCATAAATAAATGGGTCAAATTACCACCTTATATTATGCTTGGTGGAAATACACAAAATCAGATGTCCGTGCTTTGTAGTTGCTTTTCAAAACAATGTTGTGCATCACTGCTCCTTTCTCAGGTGCACAAAGAAGTTCATATTTTCAAAATTCATGTACATAAGGGATACCTAACATGCGCCCATGGAACTTACATAATTTTATATTTTTATACAACGTATAAGACAAATTTTCCACTCAAAATATTGATCTCAGGAAAAGTATACAGTATAAGACCCATATTGACGATCTAGACTGTATTTGGATAGTGTGCCCTAGAAAGTCAAACTCTAAGGTCATAATCAACAATATACAAAGCGAATGATTTCAACCAGTCAGTTCTTGTGAACAAGATAATAAGTATGTTCCAATAAAAAGTAGAGTATTATGATTACAGAAAGAAGTATTATATCAGGAAACATATACCATTTTGAACATCTGGTATTCAGTTTGACTTTTGAACTTCCAATAAAGTTTTGAACTATTGGTATTAGATAAATCATATTAAATGCTAATTATAATATATCCTATATTATTTGTCGGATAGAATGATTTCTGTAACATAATATATTTTCAGTTATTTTTCTCTATGCGCGCTTCTTTTTATCTCGGGCTATCGCTTTTTTTGTGCCTTGCGTCTAGACTCTACGCCCCAGGTGAGTCTTAAGTGCCTTGAGTGCGCCTAGCTCCTTCGACAACATAGATAGGACCTCTATCGACAATCTAGACCGTATTCGGTCAAACTCAAACTCTAAGCTCCTTCGACAACCTAGAGTGAATGATTTCAACCAATCAGTATGACATATGTCTCAACATCAATTACTAATTCATACTTGCTGCTGCAGTTAAACCCATCCCCTAATATTTCATGTTAAGCTAACACAAATTACCAATACATTGGCCAGATATTAGCTCATTTTTGAAGTAAATCTGCATCACCTGATAGAATCACAAAATCACTTTGTACCAACGGTTCATTCACAACAATCCAATATACTTTCCCACTCTCAAACACCAAAATCCAGACGATTACAGCCTCACCGATTAATCAAATCACTCAAGGTAGTGTGCGTGTGTATGCGTCCCAATTCTAGACCCTTACTTAAGACTACAAGGTACAATAACGACATGAATCATCCTTTCTGTAGCGTAAAGCAGCAATAATCAATCGGTAAGAATCAATTGCGTAAAGAAGATGTTACCATAAGCGAACGAAAGTGAACGATTCAAACATGCGAAGATCTGTAGAAGCAGAAACATAACGCCATAGAAATCAAAATTCATCGTTCTTCGTGGTGAATAATAATCCATTTTCAACGCATCTGTGATTTTCAATTTGTTGAAAGGGTTTATTCAATCCTCCATTTTTCGATAGAATTTAGGTCAGTTGACTGAAACTTCTCACTGGAATGAGGAAAGTGAATTTTGCCCCAAGAACATATATGTTTACTTCGCCCCCTGTACTATTACCGTTAGTCAAATAACCATCTTCTTTTCTGGAATGTAACACTCTCTCGCCCCCTTGACTTTTTCTTATAGTTATACGACACTTTATTTTAGAGCAAATACAAATCTCCACGTATAAAGATTTCTAAATGGTTTGAATAAAAGTGAAAGGTTTAAATACAAAGTATTGTAAAACTAAAAAGTGTAAGAACAATTAAGATGTTGACACATGTCGTTTTGATCAAAATTAGGTAAGCAACAAAATTGGTAATGATTTCCCTTTTCAAGTTCCATATTTTTTAAACATTCATAACTTTTACATACGATATTATTTTTTTAAGTTACACCATAAAAATGAGTATTTTTTAATATTTAAAACACATATAGTGTTGATATAAAAACCAAAGTTTCTTTTAACTCATTGTATAATTTCGTCAGGTCATAGTGTACTTTTTTGAATTAATGAGGATTACACAATTATCTGATTAGTAATACACAATGAACTTGAAACATAAAATTTTACATTTATCATTATTACGTTATTAAAAAATTATCATTTTTAAAAAACACAATGCATAGTACAATTGTCAACATCAGACATAATAGGTATAAAATTACCAGCACTAAACTCGATAATTAGCAATAAACAAAATGAGTTGCTTAATAAATATTTCACAATGACATGATCAAGATTACATAAAGAACTAAAAAAACATAAAAAAATACATTTTCAGGATTGTGTTATTTGAAAATCATCATTTTAGAAAAACATAATGCATAATACAATACTTAACACTATACACAATGAGTAACACAATGACCAACTTTACATTCAATAATTAGTAGTAGACACAATGAGGTACCTGACGAAGATTACACAATGATCTGATCAAGATTACACAATGCATTTAAAAAAAACATAAAAAAATTATATTTTTAGGATTGTGCTATTTGAAAAAATTACATGTTTACTCAACTATTGTTAAGTTTTACATAGGGGAGTTGGTTTAATGCTAGTGTTCACGATCCCGTTAATGTAAGCATCAAGATCCGACTTACACTCTCTTAAACCCGAGTTTGAGACTTTAATTAATAAAGAAATTCGCTTAAACCCGATCTTAGTATAAAATCAAGTTGGGTTCCGTCATACCATAATCTTATTAATATAAATAATATAAAGTGAAACATAAGTTAAAAAAAGTTAGGAAAGATTTTTTTGGCGTTTTGAACGGTGACTAGCTCGTTAAGACGATAAGTTCGACTTTTACTCGGGTTTATTTTTACCCGAAACTTGGTTTGAGCTAATATTTGTTCTAACACTTCCAAAATCTTAAGTAATATGAGTAATATAAAGTAAAACATAACTAAA
>BJCM01213667.1:0-14934 GCA_018326385.1 Flaveria bidentis
TTATTGGGTATGACCTGACTTGGATCATAACGTACTAACCACATCAATCTTGTATGTGTCTTGGGCATATAAGATCCTACATCGTGGATACAAAATTGAAGATTGGTCCTGATCTAGAAGGCAAATCAGTAGATCAGACTCACTATCGATCTATGCTAGGCTCACTTACCTGACATAATGTTGGTGTTTATGTATGTGCCAGATATCAAGCAGATCCTAAGTAATCACATGTGAATACTGTCAAGAGGATATTCAGATATCTCTAGGGCATGCCTGCACTTGGATTATGGTATCCAAATGAAGGGAATTTCAACCTCTATGCCTACACTAACAATGACTATGGGGGATGTAACTTCAATAGGAAGTCCACTTCTAGCGGTTGTTAATTTTTGGTCCTAGACTGGTCTCCTGGCAGTACAAGAAGCAGACAAATATATATGTTTCAACAGTAGAAACTAAGTACATAGAAACATCCGCTTGTTGCTGTCAAGTTCTCAGGATTCAAAACCAAATGCTTGATTTTGGTTTTAACTTCTTGCACACTCCAATTCATATTTTGATTCTGGTTTTAACTTCTTGCACACTCCAATTCATATTAACAACACGTCAACAATGATTATAACAAACAATCCTATTCAGCACTAAAAAACATAACATATTAAAATCAGATATCATTTTTTGAGAGATTGTGCTGAAAAGGGGTTAATCAAAATGATTTATGTTCAGACTAATAATCAATTACTTGATTTATTTACTAATGCATTTGATCCTAGTCTATTTGAACTCTTAGTCCAATCAATTGTACGGTTTGGAAAGAAAGGGAAATTAGCTATATGGTATGTAAGGCCGTTCGTGATCAATAAAAGAATTGGTCCTATGGCGTATCGATTAAAGTTACCTCAAGAACTTAGTGGCGTACATGATACATTTCATGTATCGAACCTTAAGAAATGTTTAGCCAATGGATCTCTTCATGTATCGATTGAGGAAATCAAGATTGATGAGAAACTACATTTTGTGGAAGAACCAATAGAAATAATGGACCGAAAACTGAAGCAACTGAAGCGCAACAAAATTTCAATTGTTAGAGTGATATGGAACTCTAAGCAAGGGCCTGAGTTTATGTGGGAACGGGAAGACCAACTGAAATCTAAATATCCAAATATGTTCGCAGATAATGCTTTAGGATCTAACTCCAGCTGAATTTTGGGACGAAATTCTCTCAACTGGGGGATACTATGACATCCATCACTATTAGGTCCGTTAATTGACTCGAGCTCGTTAGCTCTCCTCGTGCATCTATATTCTTTGTGTAATCAATTCATTTTTAGTATTATTATTATTATAAATGATAATTAATAAAATTAATTACTATTATTATGGATAATACTATTATTATGATTATTATTATTATTATTATTATTATTATTATTATTATTATTATTATCAGTATTATTAATATTATTATTATTAATATTATTAATATTATTATTATAATTAAAGTCAAGGATTTAACTTGTAATTTTAATAAACTTGAGGGAATAACTAATTGAAAGATTAGGGTTCAAAGTGTAAAATTGGAAATTATATAACTAAAACCTCCTAAACACCCTCACCGAGTCTTCTTACATCGTCGTTAGTCGCCTGTGGTTGTCGTCGTCCTGCAATTCAGTCGTTTCGTAGGTAACCGATCGTTGTGAAACTTGTTTCCTTACGTTTTGTTTTGTTTAACCGGTTCGGTTTGCTTCGATTGGATCTGTATGTATCTATGCGACTGTCTGTGTGACCATGCGTACGTATATGTGTGTTTTATTGTACGTGTGTGTGTGTGTATATATATATATATATGCGATGTGTCTGTGTGCTAGAGTGTGTGCGCAGGTGTGTGTGTTTGTGTGTTTGAGTGTGTGTATGTATGGTGTGTGCGTGTGTGTAGGGTGTGTGTATAGGCATAAGTGAGAAGGTGATTATGTGTGTGTGTTTAATTTTGTATAGTGTGGTGTGTGTTTCAATTTTTTTGTATTATATATTATTATTTGCATGTTTAATATTATTACTATAATTGTTACTAATATTATTAGTATGTCTATTATTATTATAAGTGTTAACATTAGTATTACTCTTTTATAGTATAATTGTTACTAATATTATTATTATTATAAGTGTTAACTTTAGTATTACTCTTTTATAGTATAGTAGGGTGTAAAATATATTCACATAAATACCTATATTTTGTGTGTCTTGCTCGCCGACCAAAACCGACCGAATATACCTATCCTCTCTAGATGTGCCTAAAGACGTTGTTATAACTAATTATAGGTGTTTGATTATTCATCGTTCGCGTCTTTAGAAGCCTTGTTGATTTTATTAATCACATTTCAAGGTGAATTTCACGGCGCTGTTTTCATTTCAATTGTTTACAAACTTGGGGGAAAAGTATGTTCACCTTTTTTATGTTGTGAACTCATTTATTCTTGGGATAATTGTGTTTACTGTTGTAAGGCCCCGTTCACGGGACACTTACAGTCGGTCAATCATCGCACATAAAACATAATACATATAATTAAGTGTACTAAAACAACGCAACAGAATAATTTAAAATCATTTCATTCATTGCTTTTGCAAAATAATACAACATTCATAATTGTTACAAAATATTATTTGTTCGCATTACAGTACAAAAACGTCATGATTTAAACAATGCATGCCATCCTAAAATGCCAAGTAGATGCCCATGCCATCCTCAACAATCATTACTTGCCAAGTGGAAAATACATAAGAGTCATCGTTGCTGAGTGAGTCCTAGTTTTACAAAAACTTTATATTACCCTTCATTCGTTAAAACATTTTCTTTCTTTCACACATGATCACACATCATACGTACAATAAGGTAATGTTTATTATCTTCCATCATTATTCATTATCTTTCATTTAATGTACGTGATCATTATCATTCGCTTTCATTCATAGTCTTCCGTACTTATCTTTCGTACATTCGTCATCTTTCTTACTTACATTCCAGACCAATGCCATGTGCTATACCCCCGAACATTATGCATGAAGCTGGTTACTGGGCTCGAGGTTTATAATTAGACCTCATACATTATGCACGAAGCTGACTCCAGTACCTAGGGCAAGTGACAAGGGTCCTATACGTATGGTCAATCACAAAGATTAGACCCCAGTGTGCATCCTTCCGGGGTAGCTAACCTGCACACCTTTGAGCTAACACCCTTCATTGGGTGTGAACCTCCTTATAGTGCTTGTAAGACTAGTCTTACATTCGTTCTTCCATAAATGCATGCATTCATTCTTTCGTTACGTTCTTCTTATCATTATTGTTAATATCCGCTTTATGTTAAATAATACTTTTCATTCATTTCATAATCATAACACGTAAGTCACGGAATAATACATAATAGGAACGTAAGGAAACACAACATGAACATACATAGCATCACATAAACATCATATACCCCATCACAAATCATCATAAACATCATGTATCACCCATTCACATACACATACACATGCACAACAAGTACAAGTCATTATAGAACATAACCGACCCTCCGCGGGCATCTGCCCCTAGTGGGGTCCAAGGGGCAACGCCCCTAGCTGGGGCCGGGCTCGATGACTAGCTTCTCAATCAAGCTTTCTAAGAAAGAGTCACACTACGCAACCTGCAGATAAGTTAACACTCAAAGAAGTTAATTTCTGCCTAATTCCGCTGCTAATTTTGCAGCATGATCAGCAGTTTCGCTACTAGTTTCGCTAGCAATTTCGCTGCTTGTTTCGCCAGTAGTTTCACTGGCAGTTTCGCTGGCATCTTTGCTGCCAGTTTCTCCTACCATTCATTGGAAACCATGTCTACGAAACTATCTTGCAGAAAGTCTTCATAGTTTCGCTGGGTGACTACATAATTTCGCTGGATGAACACCCAGTTTCGCAGAACAGGCTAAAATTATGAACCAACCCATTTTTGACCCAAAACTTAAATATTTTACACCCAAAACCTTGGTTTAACATCCATGAAGCTATATCTAAGCTTTTTACATGTTTTCTTACATAAAAAGGTGAGTTTTGGGCGATTATTTGCCACTTTCAAAAACCCCAAACCCTAGAATCCGGTTTACACTCAAAGAAATGATTAAATGATGTTTCTTACCTGGATGCTTGGTCTTTTCTTGTTGTTTGGATGTCCACGAACACCGATATTCAATCTCTTGATCGATCAAGCCTTGAATCAATACTTTCTCTCTCTACATTCTCTCTCTAGATGTTGGTGTTGAGTTGCAAATATGAGTGGCTCAAGCTGATACGTTTATATATACCGGACATTCCTGGGACCTTAAACTCGCCGAACACATAACCCACGAGTTCTACTTGGTCCATACTCCATTTCCCGCTTAATTTTTTTAAATAATCTTGGCTAAGCCCATTATTATTAATTGGTCCGTTTCGACTATATTTCGGGTGTTACAACTATCTTGTAAGTATATATCCGGTACATGCATGAGTTGCTGTGGGGTTCATTATTACAACTATTTAATTCTGGTGTTTAACTAACATACATGTATTGATAGTACTATTGGGCTGACACCCCTACCCTTGTTTGTTGGTATACTAGTTGGGACTAATAGTGGCTAGGAACGAGCCCTAGGGTGAATATGTTCCGACAAGATCTGTGTGTACGTCATAGGTTTAGTTGTGATACTCATGTTTACATGTGATATTACTTGCTTATGACTGTTTACACTATGTCCTACAAAACTATTACACAACATCAATTATTTTTACTACTTAAACCTACAAACTCACCAATAATATATTAACCTTTTTGAGCATATCATTTCATGTAACAATCATTGAGGATAGCTAGGAATGCTTCCTTAGCGACTATTTAGACTTATTGGATGTCTCTAACAATTATGTGGAATTTCTTTTGTTATTC
The DNA here is from genome assembly GCA_018326385.1 of Flaveria bidentis. Taxonomy (NCBI): domain Eukaryota; kingdom Viridiplantae; phylum Streptophyta; class Magnoliopsida; order Asterales; family Asteraceae; genus Flaveria; species Flaveria bidentis. The sequence continues at coordinate 4,955 of BJCM01213667.1, forward strand.
ATATTTTGTCCACTTGTTCCCAAGTTGTGAGATTTACATTTCTTTTGACTTTTTGTCTATGTTTGTCGTGGAATTGACTAACTAGAACACAAGTCTACATTTGTGTCCAGTGACTTCATGACATATTGACTTTTCATCATTTAATGCATCTCTATTAATTAACAGTGTATTATAACGATCATGTCTGTTTCATCATTTAATGCATCTCTATTAAATAACATGTTGCCTACATCATTAGATACGGAGTCCAACCCCGAAGAGTCGATATTGTTGACATCAGAAGGAGTTAAGTAACATGTTGTAATATGGTTACCTGCTATTCGAGCTACACCATCTGGTCCTGTAGCTCCTGAGGTTCCTACTACACCAAGTTCTACTATTGTTCCTGCTGCACCAAGTGCTCCTGTCGTTCTTGCTGCACCAAGTGCTCCTATCGCCCCAGCTGCTCCTAAGTTGCCTGCTAGAACGGCGATCACGAGGTACGCACCTGAGGCAGGACCCTGGGTACCTAGATACCCTAGGGGACCGTATCAGCCAAATGGCGTAGGACCGGTGCTGTTGAGTACGGCCAGGAAGAAGGTGTTCTCCGTGACTCGTATTAGGTTTCCAGTGCCAGCCAACGAGGCCAGTTTGTGGGGTGACTACCCCGACCTGCCCCCAAGCCCCTCTAGTTCCTCTAGCAGTGACGACGAACAGGATTGATGTTGCACGAGCACTGGTGGAGAAATGGAGATTGGAAGATACTTATTTTAGTTATTTCGTACTTCATATTTAGACGTTGTTAGACTATGGGGTTTTGCATGTTTTGGGATATTACTTTATCGATTTACCATGCTGAGACATTATGAATTATGGGAATGAGAACTTATATTATTATTATTACTATTATGTTTTGGTTTGTGGCATTGCCTTGTAGAATATATTCTTTTTAATGATATGCTTTTTGAGAGTGATTAAATTGTAATAAAACCTGATATTGCTAAAACTTACGTATTGTCTATGTTGATTAGAAAAAAATGCCGCCCAGAAGGATTAACCATAGTATCAGTCGTGATGGTGCTGCCCCAAGGGGTAGAGGTAGAGGGAGAGGTGCTGGTGGTAGAGGTGAAGCACCCAATGGAGGAAATGAACGTGGTCTAGCTGGTAACAACCACGGAGCTGGAATCCTGGCATAGTTGATATCATTGTCCAACAACTAGCTGAGTTAATCCTTACTATTTTTATGTAAGTGAGTAACAATATCTTAAACAATGGTGGTAGTATGGGTAGAGGAAACGAGAGTGGTAGTGGGAATGAAGAGAACCACGGTGATCATGGAGGTGAAGAAGGAGCGAATGGTGATGATGTGTTGATAGATACTAGGAATGAGGGTAATGAACATGTTGCTAGAAATGGTATTGGGGGTAGGGTTGGTTGCACTTACAAGGAATTCATGACTTGTAAACTGAAGGACTTTGATGGAAAAGGTGGAGCCATTGCTTTGACCCGTTGGATTGAGAAGATGAAATCTATGATGGACATCAGCAACTATGCTGAAAATCAAAAAGTGAAGTATGCTACCTGTTCACTAGTGGGGAAAGCACTAACATGGTGGAACACCCAAGTTCAGGCTCGAGGTTAGGAGGTAGCAATGGCCATGACTTGGCCAAAATTTAAGGCTTTGGCAACTGTGTAGTACTGTCCAATGAACGAAATGCAGAAATTGGAACACGTATTCTAGAACCATTTGATGGTAGGGTTAGGTCATGCTAATTATATTGGCCAATTTCATGAGTTGGCAAGGTTGGTGCCACACATGTTACACCTGAATCAAAGCGGATTAAGCGTTACATCTGGGGTTTGGTACTACAAATACATGGTATGGTGACCGCTGCGTACCCCCGACTATACAGAGTGCGATCTTGAATGCCGGCACTCTGACTAATGGAATGGTAAGAACTGGAGTATTAGGTAAAGGTTGTGAGAAAAGAAGGGATAACGGGAATCAATCAGACAAGCAGGGGAAGGTTTGATAGAAAGGCAAAGGTGACAGGAAGTTTTGTGATGGCGAACCAAGGAAGAAATGACTATGTTGGGCCACATCCTAAGTGTGGGAATTGTAAATATCATTATCCCTAGCAGCACTGTGTAGGGTGTGCATGAACTGTAGGCGCCCGAGACATTTTGCAAAAGATTGTAAGGTGGCGCCCAACTTGGTTGCACCTATTATTGCATTTAATCCGGTAGGAAACACCAGGGTTTGTTATGAGTGTGGAGGCCCTGATCATTATCAGAACGTGTGCCCTAGGTTGAATCAAGCACCAGGTCAACAAGGGAATAATTAAAACCACGTGATGGCAATAGCTGGTAATCAAGGGCAAGGGAATCAAGGGAATGATGCCCTAGGACGTGCGTTTATAATTGGTGCAAATGATGCGCGTCAGGAACTAAATGTTGTTATGGGTACATACCTTCTCAATAATCATTTTACATTCGTATTATTTGATACTAGGGCAGATAATAGTTTTGTGTCCTCTGAATTTGCACCTCTGCTTGGTTTGAATCCTAGTTGATTAGACACTAGCTATTCGGTAGAAATGGGAAATGGTAACTTTGTGAGAGCTAATGACATAATACCTTTTGAATAGGCAAGCTTCGACATAGTAGTAGGAATGGATTGGATGTTGAAATGTGGAGCCAAAATTGTTTGCCAAGAGAAGGTGGTGCGAATTCCTATGCCTAATGGAAATGTGCTTAAGATTCAAGGAGAACGACCGGGAAGAAATCTAAGGATTATCTCTGGTATGAAGACTCATCGACACCTATAGAAGCAATGCCACGCGTTTTAGTACATGTAGTGGAAAAGAAACCCGAGGAATAGAAACTGAAAAACATTCTGGTGGTGCGAAACTTTCCGAAAGTATTCCCTGATGATTTGTCCTATTTGCCCCCTCCTCGACAAGTAGAATTTCATATAGATTTGATTCCTGGAGCGACAACTGTAGCAAAGATGCCATATCGGTTAGCACCATCAAAAATGCAAGAATTATCGAGTCAACTATAAGAATTGTTAGATAAGGGTTTCATACGACCAAGTCACTCGCCATGGGGAGCACCAATATTGTTTGTTAAGAAGAAGGATAGAACGTTTCGAATGTGCATAGATTATCATGAGTTAAATAAGCTGACTATGAAAAATTGATATCGACTTCCTAGGATCTATGATCTATTTGATCAATTACAAGGAGCTTCGTATTCTCTAAGATCGATCTTCGATCGGGTTATCACCACTTGTGGGGTTCATGAGGAGGATATACCAAAGACATCGTTTAGAACTCGGTATGGACATTACAAGTTCTTAGTCATGCTGTTTGGATTGACCAACACTCCGGCAATGTTCATGGATCTAATGAACTGGGTATGCAAACCCTATCTGGATAAGTTGGTAATCATGTTTATAGATGATATTCTCATTGTGAAGTTGTTGGATCGGTTGACATCCAAGCATGTTCTTGACGGAAGGAAAAAATAACCAAGAGACAAACAAGAGAACGAACAATAATAGAATTGTTTCATTGATAAAACCTAATGATTACAAGCTTATTAAATAGAAGAATCATGACTCTTGGCAAGGGGAGATCGAGCATGATCTCCCCTCTCATCCAGCAGCACCAAGCCCCTGGTTAGGAGACTGTTTGGGCACTTGGCCCATGAGGAGTACGTGGCGCCCTCTCGTAAGAGGTGGCGTCACGATGACAGTGATTCAGATACTGAGCCCTTCATGGCAGCCACATCCGACGACAACGACGATGATGACAATGATGACGGTCAAGGTGGGGGAGATGTAGGTCCCAGTTCTTCATGGGCCACCGATACTTCTACTATATCTTCACTACCTCCACCCAGTACTTCTTCTGCTCTAGGTGGATCTAAGCAGGCTGCTATCCACTTGGATTTTCTGATAGAGGAAGAAGAGGAGACAGATGATGAGTCTCTGGTACGGACGGTCAGGAGCCGGGTCGTGGCCACTGAGAGAGGGATAAGGGCGGTTGGTGGATGCAAGGCTAAGTTCAGGGTTGATACTACTGATGTCACTGATCCTTCCTACACCCTTGACCAGCTCAACAGCCAAGGGGGAGCACCTATGACAAAGGGTTCTAGGAAGAAGATGATGGCCCAACCGTACAGGATGAAGAGCAAGCGACCAAGATTTACTTTGATCACTTCTTTAGCTACCACCACCACTTTCACACCCACCACCACAACCACCACTACCACCACCACTTATCCCATAACCATTATCACTCCATCCACTACCACTACCACAACCATTCCACCATATCCCACTCACACTCCACCTCCCATATTCATCACATTCAATACTACCACCACCAGCCACCAACCAGGCTGCTTGCCACTAATGAGCTGAGGGCCACTCAGCTTAACAAGATGATGGAGGTGAATGCTGCACAGGCTAAGCAGACCGTACATCTGAGCGAAAAGAGTGCTCAGTACGAGAGGGCTTTAGGCCAAGCCCACCATGCACTTAAAATTCAAAATGAGTTGGTGTTGGCATCATCAAAGAGGATTGATGAGCTAGAGAAGAAAAAAGAGAGGATACTCCTAAAGCTCAAAGGATCAAAGTCTGAGCCATTAAAGATCAAAGATGGTGATGATGGTGATGATGATGATGATGAGGAGGAGGATGAAGATGACTCTGAGGAGGATGTTAGAGAGGGTGGACCGAGCGGAAAGATAGAGAGGACGATGGATGGTGATGCTGCTGCATCATCCTCTTCTCAAGCCCAAGAGAGGCGGACCAAATGAAGCCAAGATCAAGGAGCCTCGTCCTCAACTCCTCCAGCAGAAGAACCCAAAGATCAAGACAAAAGTAATGATTAGATGTCTTTGTATTTAAAACTTTCTACTTGAATTATATATTACCTTAATGTAACTATTGATCATTTCTGTTTGTTTATGTCTTAATGTTTTATATAATGACTTATGTGTGATATGCTTAATGTCTAATCAAACAGATGAAGCTCAACAGACATATGAATTTGATGTCCAACCCCTTCAGCAGGTCAAGACTCAATTAACAATGATTCTTGACTTGCAAGGGATAATTAGAAGGTTTGTGAGCTACACTCCAGAGGAGGGAGAGATCATACACGACCTAACGGATGAACAACTTGCTGAAATATTCAGGCTGAATCTGGATGAGCTGGTCAAAGATGCTCCAACAGTTGATGTGGCAACTGACGATGAGCTTAACGATGTAGATGAAATCGAGACTGCTGATTATAATCCTCAATACACTGATCTGGATGGAGATGTTATCCCTAACTTGGGTGAAACATTCGATAGTGGTACTTTTGAGAAGCTGGATGAAGTAGAGTAGGATAAGGAGAAAGAAGAAAGCACAGCCCAAGCTTCAAACGCAAACGTTGATATCAAGAAAGCTGAATGGGAAACTTGTTTTGTTGAGATAAAAGCCTAGCGCGCACCCCAAAAGCTGAATGCCTACACAAAGCTGTATAGAGTCAAACGTCATCAGAAAGTGTCTGGCAAGATTATAGCGTGGGCTTATTTTGAAGATTTGGACGTATATGCTGTAAAGAGAGAGAAGGGGATTGAGTACTTCAGATAACCTCATGATTTGAAGACTCTTCCTGGTTTTGAACTCAACCGACTAGCATGCTTAGATTTACTATATGCTAATCCAAGAAAGATGTCAGGTTGGTTTGAGGTAGCATTAAAGAAGGAATACCACACCAGATAGGTAAACTTTAGACCTCAACAACTGAAGAGGTACATTCGTAGGTGTGAAGGGGATCCTATATCTGGAAAGCCTAAGGTCATGCTGAAGTGGAGTCCCCCATGCACAATGTCAAAGATTCCCTTGCGGGAAATGCCTCAGGACTTCACTCCACACTTCAAATGGTGGTATTATGATTTAGAGGACGGGTGAAGCGGTCATAGTTCTGAACCGAGAAGGAAAGATAGAGACTATCAGGGTATTCGACCCAATGTGGCTTACCAATTGTCAGCTGAAGATGTCTACACATTATACAAGTGGCTATTATTCTATGACACGCAGGATATTGTACAAGCTCTCTAGTTTTAACATGTCATACGACTCTGCTTTGCTTTTGAAATACATGCAGGAGTAACAAAAGAGGAGAAATACAAGAAATTCAAAAAACATGTAAAGAGTTTTAGACAATAGAGTAAACTAGGACCAAGGGGGAGTTTGTAGATACATCATGTTCCTATTTTGTGAGCATTAATACAAAAGTCTTTCATGTCTTACACATATGTAATGAATTGATTCAATATGTGGTTGTTGCTTATTAATGTTTATCTATTGCATATTATTATTGTGTTGAGTATAATTCATATGTATGAACTTAGTATATAGGTTTGAGGTTGTTGTACATAGTTCTTAGTCAATAATGATTGAGAAATGTGTTCAACTTAGTTGGATGAGTCTTCATTCAAATGGACCATACTAATGGACCATACGCATGAATACATCATGCTTATGGACCAATCGCTATTATGCTTATGGACCAATCACACGACTGAACTAGGAGACTGGATCACTCATATGAATGAAACATAAGATTGACTCAGTCGTACGACTGAACCTTCAGTCGTGCGTATGACTCAATCGCATGATTCAGTCGCACGACTGAACCATGATAATGGTTCAGTCGTACGAATGGAAACTACGAACCTATAAATACCAGTTAATTCGTGGAAAAACATAAGAATTCAAAACAATTCGACAACATTTCGAATATACATAAAACCTAGCTGTCCAGAGCGTCCAGAGCACCTAATCCAACTTCATAGTTCGTTCTTGATCGATTCCTACTCGTTCTTAACATTTAGTTAATTCTTATATTGATCGGGTTAACGTTCTCACTGATTGGATCGCCAATCAAATAGGATTCCTCACTAATTCATCTGGTTCACGTATTATTAGTTAGTATTCCATACCTACACGGTTCTGACAAGTAAATTCCCCCTGGACGTTGCTTGCGAATAGTAAATAACACCTTTTATAATCTTCAGTCAATCTTTGCCCTGGTTTCCAATAGAATCAAATGAAAAACCATATTAGCCAATGTTGCTGATCCATCAGGTTGCTACAGTATCCCTGAAAATGAATTTAGGCACAATAGCTTTCATTTAGTTTGCAGAACACCATCATAGCAACAAGATTCCCCATATGACTGATTTTTCCAGATAATAACATGAATAGTTTTCTATTGCTCCAATCTTCACACATTCTAACCTAATTAACATTAACACCTGCAGAAATTCCCCCTCAAATTCAGCATATCCCAATATATAAACATTGTGCTCTCCTGGCGTCTTCATATGGTGTATTGGGCAAAAAGTAAAAGGTTCCAATCCACAGCTAACAATCTTAAACAAATCAACATGCACTCAGATTCATCATTAGAAACCAGCTCACATCATCACTTTCTGATTGCGTCTTCAATTTCTCTATACATGGATTCCCCCTAAGAATCAAAATCCTCTCTGTGAGGATAAATATAACTTGATTGGCCAATAAATAGTCAGATGCTCCTGACTTCCCCACAAAATCAGCACCGACTGCTGACATCTTCTCTTCTCTCTTTTGTGTTCTAACTACATTCATCTATTCTGGAAGTCCAACGAATAATGGGGTATCTATCGAACTTATTTGACAAAAGAACCTCAGGGTGAATGTGCTTTGCTCATCCTCAATTCTATGCAAGAGGCAGTTCTAGATTTTTTTGGTCTGGAACACCATTCATTCGTTTGACATGGAGGACAAATATCACATTCGTGTGAATGGATGATATGATTGATATATTCGTGCGACTAGTCCTAAGACTAGTCCAGTAGCATGACTAGACATAAGATTGGTCCAGTAGCATGACTGGACATAAGACTGGTCCAGTAGCATGACTGAACATAAGACTGGTCCAGTCGCATGGTCCAGTCGTACGAATGGTCCATTAGCATGGTCTAGTCGTATGAATGGTCCATTAGCATGGTCCAGTCGTACGAATGGTCTAGTAGCATTAGCGGATCTGCACATAGATTTTCAGATCTGCAACCGCTATGGCTGCCAAAAACCCTAATCTGATGAATTTTACATGAACCAAAACAAAATAGACATCATAAGATTCGCATGAGTGATAAGAATGTGGTTCCGAGTTTGATTTTAACCAAGAAACAACACACGTAACAAGATCTGAGCATAACACGAAGAACATGAAGTGGGTTTAACGTCAAAGAACATGAAATAGATCTAAAAATCAAGAGCTCGGGTTGCTAGAATGATTATTGGATCATTCTAGCAGCATCCTGGCTCTGATACCAATTGTGTCCTTGTCTTGACGGTTGAAGGTCGGAAATTGATTTCCATTACCTGTTTTCTTGGGCTTTACACATTCATGTTTTAAGTGCCCCTTCTCACCACAGTTAAAGCATGTTACATTGGTTTTGTCAAAACCAAACGTCGTGTCCTTAGTGGCTATTAGGTTCTACCCTATCTTCTTGACAAACTTTTTAGCTCTTTTGACTACACTTGCTAAGGCCCACATGAAGTCCATTCTCTTTAGCTCATTCTTATCAACTTGCTCGTAATCTTCATCTGCAAGATGACAATTTCCAATCTTCCCAGCAACTAAACCATCATAGGATTGGACAACAGCTGCTAGAAGATCCATGTGCTCCTTTGCAACTTCCACTGTAATACCAAGATTCTTGGTCTTCAACTTTGTAGTATTGGCTTCAGGCACTATATATTAGGTAGTAGATCACCCTGATGTTTCTTGTCCTGAAGTTGTGGTTTGGGAGGAAGCAGATGAACTAGACACAAAAGTTATTTGTAGAGGTGCTCCTGAAACAGCTGGAAACGAAACTAAGTTGTAGAGTGAAGGATTCTGAACGTAAGATCCTTTCTTTGACTTGTACTTCATCCTCAGTTCTTCCTCTCTCAAATTCAAGATGAAGTCATTTATGTCCAATGTTGCAAAAATGTCATTCTGTCTGCGATTGGACACAAATGAATCCCATTTATCAGGCAACCCATCAGCAAAACTTGAAACTTTATCTTCCATTGATGTGGTTACACCATGAGTGTGCAGCTCACTCATTAGATGATAGAACCTGTCAATTATGTCAGCCAGGCTCTCATTCCCTATTGAGGAGATATTAACAAACTCCTTCTTGAGAGCCTTAGCCTTTAGCGCCTTTAACGTTGCATTACCATCATATCTCTTCTCTAAAGCCTCCTATAGCTTTTAGGCCTGTTTGTTCTCAGAAAACTGATGAAAGATATCTTTCGGTATTGATTGAGTCAATAGAGCATAAACTTTCATCTTAGGATTGAAGAGTATCTTTTGTGTTTCATTCATTCCTCCCAAAGTTAGCTTGACTCCATTAGCACTAACTGGCACAGTGTAACCAATCTCGATGGATGTCCAAAGATTGGGGTCAACTCCATTTAAGTAAATCTTGAACTGCTGTTTCCATTGTGGATAGTCATCTAACATTATAAGCTTCGACGGTTTATTGTGATTTCCTATCTCATTTTCCAGAAGTAGAAGGTTTTGGATGCGTGAGTCCTTCCCGGTAGTAAATGCAACAAACTGATCTTCCATTTGTATAAACTTGGTACTTGGAGAACAGGACAGTTTCAATCGTACGAATGGGCTATAAGTATGGTTCACTCGTGCGAATGAAGGGTGCGAATGAATTCAATCGTGCGATTGGATTAAGTCATGCGTATGAACAACACGAATGGACTCAAACGACTGGAGCTGTTCAGTCGTGCGAATGAAGAGTGCGACTGAGTTCAGTCATGCGAATGGAGTGTACGAATGAGTTCAATCGTATGAATGAGCTAGTCGTGCGACTGAAGGCTGCTGTTTTGGCAAAATTGAAGATTTTGACACTTTGACACAAGAACGCGATTTTCCCAAGAACCCTAA
>BJCM01213668.1:0-10405 GCA_018326385.1 Flaveria bidentis
AATATAAAGTTGCAGAAAAACAATAGAGGAGATGACAAAGTGATCTGCTTCTTATATTAAAATGTGAAGATACAAGGCTATATATAGCCATACTGACACACAAACGTGGGAATATCAAAACAATATAATAATACTAATTCAACTAAAGATCCGGTGGATATGCATGACTTGTTCCTTGTCCAACGTGTACTCCAACAAACTCGATCTAACACTTGACTATTTGATAATTCACGTGATGGTTGATTCAGGATCCATTTACCCAAAACCAATAACCGACTTAACCCGTACATGACCCATAAACATCAGATTAACCCAATAGGAATGAGGGATGAGATGAAGGTAAAAGGAGAGAGATTTGTTCTTAGCTAGGAACGTCCTCTAACATTATTGTGAGTGGGGAAAGGAGAGAGAATGTTTGATGTTCTTGAGGAGAGAAAAGTCTTGTAGTGGAGCAAGTGGTAGGGCGCCAACATGACATCTTTTTTCAAAACTTATTAGGGAAGCTCTCATTACGACATCTACAACAAGGGCGCTAAAAACATGGGTAAGGTGGCATCTACCCTCCACTTTATCTCTCTTTCCTACTCACAAATCTAAAACCAACATTTCTCCCTTCTATTCCCTCCCCCCTCACACACTTGTTTTTTCTAGTTCTTTCATAATAATTTCCCCCCACCATCTCTTCTTCCCTTCATTTCTCTCTTCCACCTCACCATCTCTCTCCTCTAAAAAAACTCTTAAAAGCATCCTATTAGGCAAGCTCTAACATAATGAGTGTGCAATGATAGTATTTCTTTAATCACGTAGCTCTATGTAGAGGGGATTGACTTATGAAATATGATAGTTGGTATGTTTGATTTAATACTTGAACAAGATAATATAGTGTCAAACCTACTTATTGAGAGTAGGTAATTTGGAAACCTTTTCTCTATGGTGTGTGTGTGTGTGTGTGTATATAAAATACGATTACAAATATATCTTAAGCGTGAACTGTTTCATCCACTTAAACTTTTGAGTCAAGTCATCGGGCTTTAATACACAAGATGATCATTTTGCTCCTTATATAAGTTGTGGATGGTATTGAATCTACCTTGTTTTCACAAAAGATCAAATAACTAAATATGGTTTCGTGACGCACAACGCTACTTTGACAACTATTAAAGGTGACAAAAGGTGGGTGGTTGGCCTTAGGGTAACAGGCCAAAACGTCTACTATTATGTATCCAAATTAGGTTGACATTAAATGCTTTTCATCCAAATATTTTATTTTTTTACAGATAATTAGTGTGCTAAATATGACTAGAAAAAGTATATTACTTCAACAATAATCTCATCTTTTAAACAAAATGATTTAAGAGTATTCATGTATTAAAAATACAATTTCAACCATTCCTTATAGGCTAACTTTTTATGTCACCTATTTAAACATAACCCGAATAGACTCGTTCATAAGTAAAGAAAACTGCCACCTAAGGTGACTAATAAGTGTTGCTCCAAAAGGAGACACCATTTTACCAATAGGAGATAAGCTATCATCAATCATGTATCCTTGTACTCAATAACTGAAATAAAATTATAAGGATTGAAAAATTCACTCACAGTGGGGCGCTTAGATCGTCTATAAACTCTTTCAAGGGTTTCAACATGCACTTTCTTCAATCTCTTTTGAGCAGACCAACTATTTTGCATTTGATGAACTGGAACTTTTGTGGTGACCTTGCCAGTAATTGCATCTCTCTCATTTTCCAACAAAATAGCATCCTCAGGTTTGATAACAGGCTCCAATATCCTTGAATCGGGTTTATCAGGTAATGAAGCACTCAGCATAAGAAGATCTGGAGGGGGGTCACGAAGTAATTCAAGAACAATAGCTCTATCAAGGCATAGATCTGCAGCCAGATTCTTGATCTGCAATGCATTGACAAGAATTGCAACCATCAATAACAAATAGCATGATTAAAATTGTGTCACATGAGTTATGATATCTAATGACTAAATAAAGTGGTCTATTTCAAAGAAAGAAAAAAGTAATGAGGAGACACGTTTCCGATAAAACAATACCACACTTCTAAACACCAAGATGTAATTATCATTGCCCTTTTCACTTACAAAGATAAACCCAGCTCTACAATAAGAGTGATTTTCTAACATTCCAGTATTGCATAAAATTTTGTGACATTGAATGATTGTTCTTCCAAAAAACAAGATAAGAAACAGTTGCAGTTCAATTTATGTCTGATGTTTCATGATTTACATGATGCAATTACTATCACACAAATTGGTCTAATCTATCTTTTACCTCTCATGTGTCAAGACTTGGAGTCTTTACCTTAAATCAGGATAGCCTCAAGATACATGAAAAGAAATGTGAAGTTAATCCCTCCAATAATATACCAATAACAAAAAAGGCATGCGTGAATGTAACAAATTGAGCAATACATAGCTAACAATATACCAGCAGGATGACTTATATTCAGTAAGAAAATGAGCTATTGAATAGTATAAATAACGAAAACAAAAACTTGCATATGAAGTTATGAATATGCTTACACTAATCTTACGACGTCCGTCTTTAAGTGCATAAGCTAATCTCCTAAGTTGCCATCTTTTAAGTTCCAATGGTTTTTCATCATCTTCTTCTTCATCTCCATCTTCATCTTCATATTCGCTTTCATCTTCATCTTTGTTTTTCTCTTCCTCTTGTTCTAGGCTATTAATTTCTATTTCTTTCTCAATTACTTCATTCACTGTTGTACCTTTTTTATTAATCACTTTCTCACCTTTAAATCCCACCTCAGTTTTCTCATCCTCGTTATCATCAAACAACCCCAATAGCTCATCATCAGCAAGTGCTTCCTCCAACTCACGTTCAAGTTTTATAAGATCTTCCTCGGTTATCTCATCGTCATCATCATCAAATGATAACCCATCATTTTTAAGATCTTCCTCTAGTTGCTTAAAAAGTGCTTCAAATGCATCCTCTTCAATATCTTCATCCTTACCAACAGTATTTCGACGCAAGCCTTGCTACAAAAACACAAGGCATTTAAGTAAAATTAATAATAAGCACAAACATATAGGGTCATGATAGAACCCAAATGACAGTGTTGAACATACATATTAATATACTGGAAAAGAAAAATACTTAAAAAAGAGCTTACTTTCAAAAGGCACACAACACCCATCTGATTTTTATTGAACTCTCAACAAAAAATTAAGCAGTACAAAAAGCTATTTCTCCATTTCCAAATTTTATACAAAATCAAACAATAAATCCTTAGTACTAAGAAATAAATAATTATCCTAAATTTTATCCAAATCCTAACAGGATGTCATCATGAGGTTGCGACAAATGATCTTCAATGAGGATTCGTAGCGCTCACAAAGCAATCTTCATGTGAAACTTAACATAAGTTACCTTTTGCTATTCATTACCAGCCTAAAGCACATGTTCTACCAAGCATTCATAGGTGAGCTCCAAATATTAGAGCTCATGAACTTAAAAACATCCTTCTATTTACTAGAAGCATTTATGCAAATTCTATCATGCTGATATCATTATTTGATACACAAGGGAATACAAAGTTTTACATTAGTCAATCCATGAGTCCCTCTCGTTAAATCAACAAATCAACATAACACTAGAAGCACTTAATAAAATTATTCCTATTGCACAGAATAGTTCCCGTGTTTGTGAGTTCCAATCAACAATGTTACAATAAATGGAAACGAGACCAAAGAAATTGAACATGAAGAGCAGAGGATGGTGTGGAAAGAAAAAAACCAAATATTATATTGTGCACTGAATTACTCATGAATCTGAGGTGTGCAGTGTAAATCATTAAAACAATCAAGTCATCTGGTAACAAAAACCCCATCACACATTAATTACTCCAAATCAACATCTAACAATCCGAAACGCCCTTTCGAATTGCAACACTCTAATCCAGAGCTATCAATGTTCACATTTTCGCTTCAAGCGTGTTCAATTTTCATCATTTAAACCGAGTTGAACATAATTCGAGGTGATGAATGAGAAAACAAGGCTTGGGAACATAAGAAATACCTTATTTCTCTTGGAGGAAGAGGTGCTCTTGCTGCTACGACGGCGAGCACAGGTGACGACGGAGCAACGAGAAGACGATGGCCGTGAGTTGAGAGAGATGAGTGGCAGTTGGAAGATACGATGGTTAGGGTTATAGCAAGTTGAAGGGGGTTGAAATGGCATACAAAAGTGAAGTGGTGAAGAGGACGCCATTAAAATTGAGTTTTGGGGCGGGGGTTTCTGAAGGGGTTTTGACTTTTGAATGTAGGGAAATGGTAGTGGTGACATCTAATCTATAACCATCCAACAAGTACCTAATAGTCCCCTAAACTTTCTACAAATCTTAATAGGAAGCTATATAGTGTTTTTATTGTTCCAAAAAGAACTTTTCAATGCTACCTTTGGTTTCGTGTTCATAATCAAAACAAATTGGTCCGGTTTATAATTCATAACTAGGATTTCAACTCACGCGATACGGCGCGTCTACAAATTTTGTTGCATCTGTTGGGTTAATAACATTAACATGGTTAAGTGTATAAAAACCACAAATGTGTTACAAAAAAACTACATTAGTCAACTCTACAACTCATAGCAAAAATCTACTAATGGTTAAAATATGAAACTATCAAATTCAAATAGCAACTCTAAGTCCTCTAAGTCTTTCATATCTTCAAGATGGAGCTCAACATGTTATTCTCACAAGGTTCTTCCATCTCCAAACTAGCTACTACCTCAAACAAATCCCGTATCTTCCAATGTATAATCTATACATGCTCAAATAGGAAAAAATCAACATAAAGCTTGTATGTTTGTCTATCTTACAAAGACACATCAAATCACATTAGTTCCAAACCTTAGTGATTTTGTATTCCCACATTAGATGGTCACCTAGAGTCTAAGTCATGATGTCATGATTCATGACCCTTTGTTATTTCAAACAATCTTCAAACAGTAAAAATGGGTGGGGCCTTGATCTTATATCTAGTGTTGATATAATAAAAGTATTACGCATGCATGATACTAGATCACCATAGTAATGATTACTTGTCTTCTGGTCCTGGAATAAACCCTAAGGACAACAATAAGTCCCACTCACGTCAAGAACCATGGTAGATGTATGCTTTAATGAACCAAGTATAGTAGTACCACTCACACTTTATTAGTAATTTAGTCGAAAAGTATCATACTTATGGTGTGAAAAACGAGGATCTTTCAAAATGTTTATTTTATTATGTTGGTAAAAGATGTGCATTATATAGTTTATGATATTATATATAATGAAGTGTCCAATCACTGCATTAGAGTCTAGACTATTACTAGCCATCTGACTTGGGCATATCATCATAGATTATATGAAAAACATATATTAGTTTTTGCTAAGTGAGTATATATTTCACATTTGTTTCATGTCTCATTAAGTAACACCTTGTTGTATGAACAAACAAGAATATATAAAAATTTATTTTAAATATTGTCAAACGAGTATGTACGAAATAGAATTCTTATTAAAAATAGAAGATGTTCGGATGAGTAAATATTTTTATAAATTATTGTTTAATAATAATAATAATAATAATAATAATATTATTATTATTATCATTTGATTATTATTATTATTATTACATAACTTACGTCCTTATCAGTGCATGTGTTTAGGGCTGTACAAAAAGTTCACTTGAAAAAAGCTCGGCTCGTAAAAAGCTCGAATCTAAACGAGCTGGCTCGGCTCGGCTCGAATTCTAAACAAGCCGAACTCGAGCCAGGGTTAGCTCGGTTCGAGGTCGGCTCGTGGCTCGGTTCGTTGGCTCGGCTCGTGGCTCGATGCATATAATATTTGTACATATATATTTATATAGTATAATTATTATTATTATTATTATAACTACTATTATTATGATTATTATTTTTTATTAGGATTTTAAAAATATTTTTTTAAAAATAAAAATGGATTTTTTTTAAAAACATTAAGTATTTTGTTTAAAAATATATAACATGATAGTAATTGTTTATATTCAAAATAATAAACTTTGTTCCCATAAGTACGGAGTACCCAACAAAATGTAAAAATCTAATATATGTTTTTTGTGTTTTCATATAAATTAATGTGAAAAATTAGAAAAAATATATATTTAAATCGAGCCGGCTCGAACGAGCCACGAGCTAGCTCGAACTTTTCACGAGCCGAACTCGAGCCGGTGTTTTGAGCTCGTTAAAATTTTCGAGTTGGCTCGGCTCGGCTCGATAACCTTCGAGCTCGAGCTCGAACCCATCCTAGCTCGGCTCGTTTACAGCCCTACATGTGTTATATGTTTATTACATTTAAAATAAATGAAAATTCCAATCTATTACCTCTAATAAAACAAGGTTTTCTAGAGGCACATGACAATCAAAAAGGGTATCTAGGGACATGTAACAATCAATTAGAAACTCCTCAATTGAGTTTTTCCACCTAAAATTTGTTAAATTATGATTGCATTTAATTTGAAAGCTATGATTTTTAATTTAAAAAATGCATTTATTAATCATTTTAAAAAATAATCAATAGTTACCATAATTAACAATTTAAATAGTTTTCATATGAGAAATCTATTACCTTTAATAAAATAAGGTTTTTAAGGACACGTGACAATTAACAAGGGTATTTAAAGACATGTGACAATCAATAAGAAACTCCTCAATTAAGTTTTTCCACCTAAAATTTATTAAATTATGATTGAATTTAATTTTGAAAGCTATGATTTGAAAGCTATGATTTTTAATTTAGAAAATACATTTATTAATCATTTTAAAAAAATAATCAAAAGTTACCATAATTAACAATTTAAATAGTTTCCATATGAGAAATTGATATGATTTATGTTTTAAAATATTTTAATATTAAAGTTTGATATCAAATAAAGTATACTGAATTACTGATTATACTTGAACTTCTTAATGTTTAAATTGTCTTAAAATTTCCATACATATTAAAGACGTAATTGTTTTGAAAATAACACGTTAAAGCAATAAAAATACAAAAACTTGTCATTCATATAAACTAAAACTAAAAAATTATATTAAATTTAAGCTAAAGACAATTTATAATCAAAATTATATGATAGATTATCATTATCAACAATTTATGTCATAAAATGGAAAATTATTTTACAAACAAAATTGAATAATCTATGAACAAAAGATATTAAAAAGTTAATATTATAGTAATCTTCGAATTTAGATATTATTTAAAAGAGTTGATATAAATATGATCAAAGTAATCTTTGTGTTTTTGAATGAATTATTTCAAAAGGTGAGTTAGGGACTTAAAGATTAAAAAACTGCTTTTTGTTTACTCATATTGTATTATGAAATTATTTCACAAAAAATAAAGCTGAAAACTTTTACTTTTTAATGACCTTGACGTAAAAAATATGATCGTATCGTAGAATAAAAAGACTTTGAAAAAAAGTTAATGTTCACAATTAAGGTGGCGTATATTTATTGATTAATAGGTATATTTTAACTTAATACAATTATTTATTATATCTACTTTTAAAAACTTTAATATTAAACTTTGTAATTAAATTATTTTAGTTGTAATTTCAAGATATCAAAATACAACCCAACATATGGAACATAAAATTTATAATGTTTAAAAACGATTTACATAAAAATAAATATTCGTTTATTCATAAGTCATTGCTTAATGAAATTTGTTTAAAATTTAAGCATTTTGATAATGATATATACTATTGGGGCTGCAAACGAACCGAACGAACACGAACAAGGCCTTTTCGTGTTTTTTCGTTAAGAAATAAACTTGTTCACGAACTGTTCACGAACACTTACCGAACAAGATTTTTTCTTTGTGTTCGTTCATTAAGAAAATGAACATGTTCATGAACTGTTCATGAATACTTACCGAACGCAAATAAACACAAATAAAAACAAACGAACATAACAACTGTTCATGAACCTGATTAGCACAAAAAAACTCATGAACACAAATAAATACAAATGATTATATATTTATTTTAGAATAATGTTTATATTTTTATTACAAACATTACACAAAATCAATCAAAAATAAATAAGTATTTAACATAAATATCAAAAAATACTTGATATAACAGTCATAAAAATAGCCGAAACAAAAATTATGAATATAAACAAACACATTAACAAATATGATGAGTACATTATTGTACGTTAACGAACATAAACGAACATATTATCGAACGTTAACAAGCATAAATGAACGAAAACGCCTTGTGTTCATGTTTGTTTGTTTAAGTAAACGAACAGAATTTTCTCGTTCGTGTTCGTTCATTTACTAAATGAACTTCCCGTCGAACGGTTCACGAACTATTCGCTGAACGTTCAATTCATGTGCAGTCTTATATACTATGCTCAAATTTTGAAATAACTATTACAAAACATATTAGTTTTCTAGGATTCAAAAATAGTTTTGACTTTACTACCTTTCAATCTATTTTCGATCGTTCCATTTATCAAAATCTAAAATTGGTTTGTTTTTTAATATCAAATTAATTATAATAATTATATTATTTGTTAAATTTCTTACGCTAACAATATGTAATTTATAAAGTTGGTGTATATTTACATTTTACCTTGCAATATATTATTTTCATCAGCCGTGTAGTACACCGGGTTCTAACCTACTTTAAAAATCTTTTACAAACCGAGTACACAAGGTGTAACACCCAGTTATTTTGTAGTCAAAGAAAGAAAGAATAAAGCGAAGAATAATAAAGAAAAGTTATAAAGCCCAAGTAGAGGGACTAAAGGTGTCAAAAGGACAAAATCTTCAAAAGTTGGTGATAAAGGTGGCATGGCCGCCCATCCCTCTCTCTACATTTTAGAGAGAGAGAGGACGAAAGAAGAGCTAAACTCTCGGGGTTTTGAGGAAGAACCAGAAGAGATCGAATTCAAGGTAAAAATTCTTGGTACTAAGGTGTTCTTAACAGGCCATAGCTTCGGTTATATGCTCATACGTGTTATATGTTGTTTGTGTGTGTGTTTGGTGGGTTTTAGGTGTTTGAAACTCGATTTGCAAACGGGTTTGAATAAGTCTTACCCAAAGAGTTGCAAAGGTGAGTTTTAGAACCCCTTTTTACTTGTTTTAAACTGCTTTGGGGCTGGAAATGCATGTATGTACATTTTTATAAAGTTGGGTTTTATACCCGTATGTGTGTATGTGTGTATGTTGTGGGTGGGGTTTGATTTTGGACGATGTAAGTGTTTGATGATGTATTGATTGTGTTTCTAAGGCTTAGAATGTAAGATTTAAGCTTAGAACAGGTTATATGATGTTCGGGGACTGATTTATGATGTTTAGAAGGAATTAGGCTGCTCATGCGCCTAAACAGTGGCTCATGCGCCCAACAGAAATAACTGCCTAAGTGTTCCCATGCGCCCAAACCTCATGCGCCGAAATGGTACCCATGTTCCTAGAAATAGGCTGAAATTGACTAAGTGTTCAGACGCCTAGATAGCTCATGCGCCCAAGCACTCATGCGCTGCATAGTGCTCATGCGCCTACAATCTGCCCAGAATAGACTGTGTTGCTCATGCTCCCCAATAGTGTTGATGCACTTGAAAGTTTCCCATGCGCCTAAGTGTTCCTCATGTGTCTGAATGGTCATACGCCTGCATAGTGCTTATGCCTCTGCATAGTGCTCATGCGCCTAAAGACTTAGAATATTTTATGAAGTTTTGGGAAAAATGTAAAAGTAGGCTTTGACTTGGGATGTTTCCGGGGGCTATGTAAGTTGACTTTTTGAAGTCAAAGATGATGTGTAGGGCATAGTATGGTGTAAGATATGATGTATGAGTAATGATTGATGCTTATGCATGATGGTATGTATGATGTATGTTATGTATGTATGATGTGCCTTGTATGGTGATGTTGTATATGTTCCTTGGTATATGATTATTTTCCCGTAGCTCTACGTTGAATGTGAATGAAATGAAAAGCATTAAGTAACGTAAAATGGAAGATAATGAAAAGAGGAACGAAATGAAAGAATGCATGCAATGAATGAACGAACGAAAAAAAGGCTTGCAAGCAAATGTATGTGTGAAGTCGGTTGACCGATAAACATCCGAGCATGTTCTTGACGGAAAGATAAGTAACATCACAAACCAAGAGACAAACAATAATACGAACTATAATTGAATGGTTTCATTGATAAAACCTAACGATTACAAGCTCGTTACAACATAAGAATCAAGACTCTTGGCAAGGGGAAGATCGAGCATGATCTCCCCTCTCATCCGGCAGCCCTAGGCCCCCAGGCAGACTCCCTCTCGGAACCCTTATTTTCTCTACACATTGAAACTTGTATATATAGGCATCGG
>BJCM01213670.1:0-15753 GCA_018326385.1 Flaveria bidentis
TATATATATATATATATATATATATATTTACATATATACATATGTATATATGTGTATATATATATAGGTATATATACACATATACATATGTATATATGTGTGTGTATATATATATATATATATATATGTATATATATATAGATGAAAGAGAAAAAAAATGAAATTAGTTAATTCATTTTTTTAAATAAAATAAATAGTTTGGAAAAAATTAAAGTAAAAGAGTATTTGAGAATACCATATGAAATTACATGTAAAAATTTATCCAATATTTTAAATACACTGTTGTTTTTAACGAACAATCACATGGTTCACGCACAGTTTCTATTACTTTTCTAGTTTTCTTCCTATTCCTTTTATCTAGATGTCATTTTTATGATATGTATAAAAATATTTGTTCAAAAGTGAGCAAGGGGACTAAGTCATTGATCAACTATCAAACCACTTTCTATTCTGTTACTTTTTTATTATAAATACTTTTGAAAAATAGAAAAAATCTAATAAAATAAGATTTTGACACGTGGAGACACCAAATTTGACCAATTAAATTCAATCAAATAGCTAAATTTCAACTTACAAAATTTGATCCAGTTATCGTTGCACAACTCATTTGTCAATCAAAAAACTAATAATAAAAGTATAAAAGTCATCATATTCTCATTTCATTTCTAGAATCCAAGTCTCATTCTTGCAACAACAATAATGTTGATAGTAGCCAAACAATCGAATTTAATTTTCGTCATCGTGATCATCCTAAGCTTGACCACCCTTTCGGTGTCTCAAGGCGATATACGGTTCCCGACATGTGATGAAAACGCGAATTTCACGTTAAACAGTACGTATCAAAGAAATCTTGATGATGCTTTATCATCGTTGACATCCGATACCAGCATCAGGTACGGGTTCTACAACGCGTCTGTTGGTCAAGCCCCCAATCAAGCCAACGCGATCGGGCTATGTAGAGGTGACGTTGAGCCAGCCGATTGTCGAAGGTGCATAAACGAAGCTGTTACAGGACTACGAGAGATCTGCCCGAATCAAAAGGGTGCAGTTGGTTGGTATGACAACTGTATGTTAAGGTACTCTAATGTCACCATTTTGGGAACTGATCCAGATACTAGGGCTATAGGGGTTTTGGTTAACCCTAGTAACGCGTCTAACGTGGACCAGTTTAACCAAGGGCTCAACCGGCTAATAAATCAACTTAGAACCGAAGCTTCAAGTGGTGGATCTCTTCGTAAGTATGCGGAAAACAGCACCGGTGGACCGGGGTTTTCAACCATTTACGCGTACATGCAGTGTACACCGGATCTATCAGAAATACAGTGTAATAACTGCTTGGATGGTACGGTTGGCTTTATTCCAGAGGGTCCTCGAGGAGCAAATATTTATTCTCCTAGTTGCATTTTTAGATATGAAGATTACAGATTCCTCAATGATACAGTGGATCTTGAACCACCATCGCCACCGCCAACACAGTCACCACCACCACCACCACCACCATCACCTGCAGGTATCCATCTGCTAGATACATGCACTTGACTTTTATTATGATACAATATTGCTACGAGAATCTTTATAACTTCACTAATGTTTTTGTGAGATTTTCAGGCAACAGTAGTAACACTGCGATTATTGTAGTCATCGCGGTTGTTGCAACCCTAAGTCTTGTGATAGTTGCTGTGGTTTCCGTTTGTGTCTTCATAAGAAGAAAAAGAAAACAGGAAGGACATCCATCAGAGAATTTAGGTGTGTGTTCTTTAATGTGTTTCGTTTATTTCTTGATTTATTGATGCATATTTTGTGTTTTCAAGTTCTTATTAATTACTGGTGACGATGATTCTAGTTTATGAAGATGGAGCTTCCACAGAGATTAGTACAGCTGAATCGTTGCAGTATAGCTTTGGCGTAATAAGAGCCGCAACAAATGACTTCTCTGAGAACAATAAGCTCGGTCAAGGTGGATTCGGTTTGGTTTATAAGGTAAACAATACGCTAGAAATTAAACAGTTTTCTAAGGTTTTTTAGACCAATAACATCTTCGGATGCTAAAAATTTTAGGGTAAGTTACAAAACGGACAAGAAATAGCAGTGAAGAGGTTGTCGAAGGATTCAGGGCAAGGCGAACAAGAATTCAAGAATGAGGTTTTGTTATTAGCGAGGCTGCAACACCGAAACTTGGTTCGGCTTCTAGGATTTAGCCTAGAAGGGTCCGAACGGCTTTTGATGTATGAGTTTGTACAAAATGCAAGTTTAGATAAATTTATATTTGGTAAGTAGACTCTTCTTAGTAACTTTCTATAAAAAGAATAACAACGAATTTGTAGATATCCGTTCTTTGATAATATGCCTAATTACGCTTGGTCTTAAATGTTTAGATCCAACAAAGCGCGCAGCTCTTGATTGGGAAAGAAGATATAAAATTCTCGGAGGTGTTGCGAGGGGACTTTTGTACCTACATGAGGATTCACGACTAAAGATAATCCATCGAGACCTAAAAGCTAGTAACATTTTGTTGGATTCCCAAATGAATCCAAAAATTGCAGATTTTGGTATGGCAAGGTTGTTCACGCCCGAAGAAACCCAAGCCAACACTAGTCGAATCGTTGGAACATAGTAAGTCTCCCTAAAAAATATTTTTTTTAATTCGTGTGAGTTATTTTATAGCAATGTCTTACCATATGTAGTACCTGACAAATATTTTTTGGTACTAGTGGATACATGGCACCAGAATATGCAATGCACGGTCAGTTTTCAGTAAAATCAGATGTGTTTAGTTTTGGTGTATTGGTACTCGAAATTGTAACGGGTCAAAAGAACCACACTTTCCAGAATGGAATGGTGATTGAAGATCTTCTGAGTCATGTAAGTTTTTATCTATCTACTTATGTTCAAGTACATAATATTAAGTTTAAATTGAGTTCCCATGTTGCGATTTCTTGCTTCTAGGCATGGAAAAGTTGGAGAGACGGGACAGCTTCAAGTTTAATTGATCCGGTATTAAAAGAAGGATCTAATTCTCTACGTGATATGATCCGATGCATCCACATTGGCCTATTATGTGTTCAAGAAGACTTAAACGACAGACCAACTATGGCTTCAGTCGTTCTCATGCTTAGTAGCTTTTCCCTAACCCTCCCGGTCCCTTCAGAGCCTGCTTTTTACACGCGCACGAGCACGAATCCAGAAAAACCCTTATTCGAAGACTACACTTCGAGTACAAGTCATCCTAGCAGGTTGAAAAGTAAATCAAGATCTTCACAACAGTCAGTAGCGGGTGATATTTCTACGAATGACTTGTATTCCCAATAGATTGATTGATTGTTTTGGTGTTACATTGTTCTAGTACTACATTCTTTGGGGCCGAAGCTGTATTTCATTTTTCGTAGTGAGACTAATATACATGTTTGCTTTGCTTAAACTGTGGGTTGTACCTGTATATATGTTTGGAATGTATACATTTTTCTATTTTAGTGCAAGTAGGAACACAAGATAACATGATGAGCTATATATCCTTGTGGCATTTCTTATAACTTCCTGTAGATGTACAAGGATCTGGTGTCCTAGTTCCTTTACCTAATGGGCAAAACCGAGGTTCGGGTCCAAACGAGTCATTTAAAACTAAGTCAAAGAGGCTCAGGTAGCGTGGGGTCGGGTTAACTCAAATGCTTAGAATTTTACAGGGATGGGAAGATGTTTATCAAAATCAGTTTGTATCAGTTTCAAACAATAGCAGAAATTAAAAGCTTGTAAAAGTTGTAGGATTCTTGATATTACTAGATCCTGGTGAAATAACCAACTAATTCAATAGGTAACAAGTATTACAGAAAATATTAGGGTTAATAATAGTGATTGGCATTGGAGCATGCTTCAAGTTAATCAATCATAAATGAAAAAAGATACATATCGTAGATAGATGACATTATAACTAATACTACACATGGTTTTATTATTGTTGTGTAGTGTAAGAATAACATACATCAAGTCCTGTGACTCAACCTTTTTTCTAGTCGAGTTTCGTTATCTAGTTCTTGTTCTTTTTTTTTAATAACTATTATTGACTCCTAAATATATTGATAATTACTTGTGGGTTGCTTGAATAATAAGTCTATCTTACTTATAGTATTAAATAATTCTAACTAATTTTTAATCTAAAAAACAAGAGGCTATTCAAGCATGTTAATCCTATGTCTACATTGTCAATTACTTGTGAATTTTAAAAGGAAAAGTTATTCTAAAAACAAACTTTTGGGCCTAAGACATACCATTATAAAGTTGAAGATAAACTAAACAAAGGACATGTCCGTACTAATATTTTTTATTTTTATAATTAAATAAAAAAATTATAAATTTATCTTTCACTTTTTAAAACCTTTTCAAATTTCATTTCTTTTAATTTTTCTTAAAATAAGAAATCTGTTTATGTTTCTAAAAAATATATGAATAGGGTATTAGGATAACGAATCACATTAAGAGATTTATCTAAGTTTATCTTAAAACATAAATATAAGAGATATTTTTATGAACCCTATGATAGAAACCCAAACTCCAAATAGATATTGAAAAATTGAATAAGATAGACGGTTCGATTCGAGAGGGCCTCGTTTTCAAATTCAGATTACAATACAAATAATAATAACCAAGACAACTGAACCTATACAATCTATACTTATTAATAAAACAATTCTATAGTAACACATGTTATTTTCTTAAACATTTATTCCTTTGATTTCCCGCCTAAAAATGTATCTATATTTATTCATAGTCATAATTCATTTGAAAAAAAATTAATTATTGCTAAAAGTACAAAAAGAGTTTTTTATCCTTAAATAGTGTATATAAAATATTTATTTACTAAAATAGATATTTAAGGAAGTGTTTTTTCTCACTATAATGGTATTTGTTAAATTCTTTTCACTTTAAAATAATATTATTTAAATATAGTAAATTACAAAGGTTAATTAAATTGTAAAACCATTTTGATTCAAATGTCGCAACTAAAAACATAAAGTTTTTCTAAAAGTTATTTTTGTTTTTTAATTCACTCAAACTTCATTTTAATAGTCTTTTCACAATAATTTTGTTTCAATTTCACACAAAAATAGGTATATATATTTTTTTATTCTTTTTAAAAATATGTATTTTTTGAAAATGTTTTTAAGTATATTGAAAAATGTACTACGAAAAAAATACTTTTTAAGAAAAATTGCATTCTTTAAATAAATTTTATATAAATATCATACCGAAAAAAAAAGTTAATGGTTTATCTTTATTTTATTTTATGAATTATAAATGTAATCCTTAATAACCCAAGACATGCATGTTGCTAATAGACTCCCAAAAACAATTAGGAAAGAAACGAGTCACGCCATCTCCTGAGCCACTCGGGACCAATGCTAAAAAATCTAACTAAACTAAGCTTAAACAAGCTAGAACTCATTTTACGACTCATTTAATAAATGGTTTTGAGTCCGAGCTTCATATGTTGAGATCGAGCCGACTCGCAAGACTAAACTAGCGTTGTATGTATATGATATTATTTTATCTTTTATGTATATACTTATATAAATGATTATTACTACATATAAATTTATGTTTGAAACAGTTATACAATATATATCGTTATTTTAACAAAATTATATAAACCATTTAATTTTATAAAAATATCGTTTCTATATAGGAACATGTATTCTGTATAAGATCACGTAATTTATAAAGAGACATTAAAAAATACTAATGAAAGAGTATTAATATGTTTGTATGAAAATACGTTATTGAAAAGGTTTTAAGAAAACCTTCATAAAAAGAAATATAAAACAGTTTTCAAAATCATGACAGATGCTAAATTAGTTTTTATTTTATTGAAATTTTATCCTTATAACTTTACATAAATAAAATTATTAAAAAAGAAAAATATTGTTATTAAAAACGATTTTGGTAAATATTTTTGAAAACACTCATTTTGTTATATTATTTTTATAATAACCCTACTTTGAAGAAAAAACTCATTACAAAGCGCATTTGTGATAATTTCAAAATAAAACCATAAATTAGATTGCAAGTTATAGTTAATTGTTTTTCCCACCCAAAAACAAGTTGACTCTATCCTTACCACACAAGTAATATAATGAGTTTTTACAGGTTGTATTGCACTAAAATTATGAATTGAAACGTTTTGGATTTTTGTTTTTTCAAACAAGCAATTAAATATTTTCTAATTCACTCGTCATATGCAAAAGAGTATAAACAAAATACATGTCTTATATTCCAAAATTATTTTAGATATTTAATCAAATCAAATGTCTCAAATAATCAATTCAGAGTTTTGATTTCCTCAAATCATGATATTGATTTTCAAATGAAAAGATGAACCATTCATATCCTTTTTACTTTACAAGCTTATCATGGTTTCGTATATCGCACATCAAGTTATGTTTCAAGTTCAACTCACCGATCATTTTATACATTCATTGATACATTTAATATTATTCACACCCCAAGTTTTAAATCACAACAATTATTCTACAAAGTCTTAATTCAATGCTCATATATACAAATCTTGATTGCAATAGCAGAAGTGATCCATATGATACAAGGATTTCGATTTTGATTTCAAGATAACTTTACTATTTTGTTTTTTACATCAATTTGACTGATTTATATTTTTGTTTATAAAAGCATAAAACTTTGATTTAGTTTTAATTTATATAAGCAGGAAATTAATTTATGTTTTTGTTCAACAAAAAGAGAAAATTACATAAATGATCTATGTGGTTTAGTCAAATTGCATGTTTGGTCCCCAAACTTAAAAATTGCAAAAATAATCCAAACTTTTGTGTAATTATTGCATGTTTGTTCTTCGGCATCAGTTTAATCTTTATGTTGCATTAGACAATGATGGTAAAATTACAAACATAACATTAAATTTTGTATACAAAAAAGTTTTTGTATGTTTATGGATATTCTTGTGTTCAATAAATTTATTTATTACTTAATGTTCTTATTTATAAATTTATTTTATTTTATATTATACACTATTTATACATATAAGCACTGATATAAAAAGCTACTAATATTAGATATAGATGATTTTAAAAATTAAATATTAAAATTCATATAGAAAGTATTGACAATAATATTATGATTTAAGAAGCTTTTTAATCAAAAATATTTTTTAATGATTGAACCCAGGTATTACACAGATCTTTAGTCTAGTAACTAAATATATATACACTAATTTTAATCGGAGGTTTGAATCCAACTTCTCCCATCTCATGAATTTTTGGCTTAACCATCCATTTTCTTTTTTTTTTCTTTTTTTTTCTTTTTTTGAACGACAACCACCCATTTTCTAATTGTTTAAATTAATTCCCGCCACCTATCACGTTGGGTTCGTATCATTACTACATTCCCGAAGAAACGACTTGTCTTCAAGTCGGAGACGTATTAGTGGTCCATGGTGGCTCCCACTCATGTCTTCCAGTGGCATTCGATGCAATCCCAATACAACGAGATGATGATTGCCATGGTGGCCATCGTTCATGTCTTCTAGTGGCGTTCGGTGCAATCCCCACACCAAAAGACCCTTGTATCGTCCTACTGCATCATTGATCCATGGTTCGTGGTTTAGCTTCAATTTGTTGAACCCTGACGCCCTTTGAAAATCAACCCTCTTTTCCTTGCTATTACCAAGTGGGTTTGGAGTTCTATTTAATGGTATGTTGACCACTGTTTCTCGAACAATCAATTTTGTTTCTTTAATGTTTGCAATTAATATTTGAGGAAGAGAATTGTGGCTAGTGGTTCGGTCCTTGTGGAGATTTTGGTTGACGGATGGTGATTGTGATGATGGCATTAGTAAACATGTTTATGTTGGTTGCACAAGTATTTTTAACAATGTTGCTGGTGCAGATGGTGTTGGATTTGGTGGTTGTGCAAACGATGATGGGGGTTGTGTCAGATTTAAGGTTGTTGCGGGTGTTGGAGATGGCAGTGTGGGGGTTTGTTGCTGTGGTGGTGGTGTTGGAAGCGATGGTGATGCCACAAGTTCAAGGAAGGGAGTAGGTGTTGGCAACGAGCTTGGCGGCAATGGCAACCATAGGCGACAATTTGATTGGATTAAACACATGTACCACTCTTACATCAAGTTTGTACCATGTCAATTTTCTGAAAATAGAACCAAATGATAGAAACTAAAACTCCAAATAGATAATGCAAAATTGAATAAGATAGTCCGCCAGATTCGAGAGAGCTAGTTTCAAATTCATATTATAATACAAATAGGAAGAATTACATACTTCCCCCTACAAACTTCATCAATTACATATATACCCAACTTAAAATTTTAATTACATATATCCCCTTTTAAAACTTAGTTAATTATATATATACCTAAACTAAAATTTTAATTACATATATTCGCTTATTAAACATATATTTTACATATTTATTCATTTGGTTACTTTTATTAAAAATAACTTATATAATTAATATTTACTCTTATTTTTATAAAACTATAAGATTATGTTTGTTATTTTTACTAATTTTGAGTTTAATTATTTTACTAATATTTCTATACTAATGTTTCTATACTTTTTGTTTTTACCTTTTGATGCTAGTTCTTTTCCGGTTCTTGTACTAGACATTTCCAGTCATGTTATGCAACATTATCCGAACACATAGTTTTATGTTACATAATGAGACTTAAAGTGTGTCGTACAAGTACCATAAAAATTAGTATAAAAAGGTTAAAAAAACATAAAAATGTTAATATATAAATATTAATAAATAATAAAAACTCAAAAAAGAAGTAAAGAAGGAAAAAACATAATTTTATAGTTTAATAAAGATAAAAGTAAAATACTAATTATATAAGTTATTTTTAATAAAAGTAATAAAATGGGTAAGTATGTAATATTTATGTTTAATAAAGCAAATATATGTAATTAAACTTTTAGTTTGGGTATATATGTAATTAACTAAGTTTTAGAAAGGGATATATGTAATTAAATTTTTAGTTTGAATATATATGTAGTTAATGAAGTTTATAGTGAGATATATGTAATTCTCCCATACAAATAATAATAACATCCCATGCGACAGAACCTAAACAAGAAGCGTATATGGTTTTAAAAAACGGTTATGGTGCACGTCTCGAGGTGCGTCTTGAGGCGAGGTGCCTAAAATACGAGTATGAGACGACATCTCAAAGGGTTATTCTGTAATGCGCTTCATAGGGTTATGTCAAACATTCTATGTCTTTTTAATGTGTGTTTTGATGTTTTTAATGAATCTGATGATGAAATTAGTTTGTATATTTTTTTATAAGATATATAACTTTTGTAATTACTTTTTAATTCTGTATTAGACTCACATCTCGGTTTGTCTAGAGACTTACGAGTTACGCCTCATGAAACGAAGTGGAAATGCCTCAAGGCTTGATTCCGTACTTTTAAATCTTGACAAGAACTAAATATATATATACTCTAATTCTAAGCGGAGGTTTGAATCCAACTTTCCTATCTCTTGAATTTTTGGATTAACCATCCACTTTATAATTGTTTAATTTTAATTCCATCCATGTACCATAGCTAGGTTCGTACCAGAGTATTATGAGTTCTCTAATACTAAAATAACTTTATAACATAAAACTTTCATATGTACAACAATTAACATACTTTTGTATGAACAATCGTACATCATTTATGATTAAACACTCACGTTACATGATATAAATGTATATATTATATTTACAATTTACAATATCATCAAATTTTACTTTTGTTTTTATTTTTCTAAGTACCATTTTCTTATGTTTCAAGTTTAAAATTGGTATCAGGTATGTATCATTTTGACGATACTTTAAAACCCTCATGTTTGAATAATCAATATATTCAATTCAGAAGTGTCAAGGTCAATGGAGCACCAACACAAGTCAAAGTCAATGGTTCCCATACAACATAATATATGTTATCTTCAGCCAACTGGTGTTTGGATCTAGATTGTACAATGGTTAATTTCACCCCCAAATCGATTTCAGTCTTTTGTTTCAATCTACTAACCCTAACCCTAACCCTAATTACCCCATCTGAATCTCGATTTCTAGACACTCGTTGTGACGACGGCAATTACACAGCAAACAGCAGCTACCAAACGAACCTCAATTCCGTCGTATCGTCACTCGCCTCCGCCACCACCACCGCCAACAACGGCTTCTTCAACCGATCCGCCGGTCAACCACCAGATACAGTCAACGCCTTCGTCTTATGTAGAGGCGACGTCCTGCCGGAAACCTGCCGCCGGTGCGTCAACGACTCTCTCGATTCGGCGAATAGGTTTTGTCCGTACCGGAAAAGCGCGACGGTGTGGTACGACGACTGTATGTTGAGATTTTCCAACGAGACGATCTTAGGAAGTGTGGATACAAACGGCAGATTGATATGGAATACTGATAACTTACAGAACGCCGATGAGCTGTATCAGTCGATGAGGCCGTTGATCGATCGGTTGAAAAGTGAAGCTGCCGGAGGAGATTCGCGTCGGAAATTCGCCTCCGGTGATACACCGGGGCCCGGATTCATGACGGTTTATGCGCTGATGCAGTGTACGCCGGAGTTATCGGAGGATCAATGCAATAGTTGCTTAGGAACGGCGATCAACGAGATTCCGAAATTAGTTAGTTTAGATGTGCGAATTCTGTTTCCGAGCTGCGTTCTTAGGTACTCCACTACACGTTTCTTCAACGCCACCGTGGTGCTTTCACCGCCACCGATGGAAGCTCCGCCGCGGCCGGTGCCGGTGCCGCCCTCATCGCCACCTTCAAGTATTTAAGTTTTCTGTTACACTACAACTATAGTAATAATCATTTATATTTTTTTATACATGTTATTCATACATTCAATTTTATGTCTAAATTATTTATTTTATTTTAAAAGGTATAATAATTAATTTTTAAAATTTTGTCATCAAAATTCTTCTTAAATCAACAATTTTAATTTTTTATAAGGCATTTTTCATCGAATAAAACAAAGTATTTTGATTAAAAAGTACATTGTTTCGAATATAAAATTTTCTAAACTCTGACTATTTTTTTAAAATGACAAAACTTTTTTTAAATTATAAAATTATTTTTAAATTATTCTTTTTAAAAAATAAAAGTTTTATATCAAATATTTAAACAAACTCGTAGTTTTTAAATAACAAAATATTGGTAAAAATAAAGCAATCGTTTTTTAAAACGGAAATTTTAGAAATAATAATATTTTTATCAGCTAATTAAAGTACTTATTTATACGTAGTTTTAATAATATCTTATATCAAAATAAATTTTTTGTATCTAACTTTTAACTAATTAATATTTAATATTTTTTTACTCAATCCATGTAATACATGTGGATATAACCATTAGCATAGTATATCATAATTAAATATAGTATACTTTTGCCTGTAAATAAATGATATAAATAAGATGAAAACAGGAAGTAGACGTGTCCCGATTAAACACACCAATAGGCAATCGTACTAGCATAGCATTACTAGAAAACAAAATTTTCAATGAGTTAAACAAGTTAGCTTACGAGCCAAGCCCGAGCTTACATTTTAAATATTAAAATTGGTTTTATATTCCGTAAAAGTAACAAATTATCTTTTCTAAATAAATAAGTTAGCTTACGAGCTAAGCCCGAGCTTACATTTTAAGCTAGTTATGATAAACGAGTCGGCTCGGCTAGTTTGATGGCTCAACTTCAACTCGCTTCTCCCTGATAAAACTGTTTACTTCGTACAGTACAGAAAGACCTCTAAATTGTAGTGCAACTCGTTTCTAACAAATCAGCAATACAAATTGAAAATGGAAACATATGCTTTTTCTTATTAGTGTATTTTTTTTTTATATTTTCCGGTGAGATTTGCAGACAAGAACAGTAACACAACGATCATAATTATTGTTGTCACTGCAACCGTTAGTCTTGTGATATTGGCTTCGATTTTCTTCTGCGTCTTCATAAGACGAAAAAGAAAGCCTGAAGAACCGTCACGAAAGGTTTTAGGTTGGTACAGTGTTCATTTAATCTGTTCTTTCTTACGGGTTTCTAATTTTTCAACATTTGCGATGATAGTTGCAGCTCATGAGCACAGCGATAGTGACGAAATTAGCACTGTCAAATCGTTGCAATATAGCTTTGGTGTCATTAGAGCAGCAACTAATAACTTCTCACAAAATAATAAGCTTGGAGATGGTGGATTTGGAGTTGTTTATAAGGTACACGATACAAGCTACTAGAAAACCACTACTTTAACATTTATAGGAAAGTTTTAAAATGTAAAAAAATAAATAGCGGTAAAAACTTTGAGTGACTTTAATGAAACATAATTTATCAGGGGAAGTTAGAAGATGGAAAAGATATAGCAGTAAAAAGGCTGTCAAGGGAGTTGGGCCAAGGCGAGGAAGAATTCAAGAACGAGGTTTTGTTACTTGCAAGATTGCAGCACCGAAATCTGGTTCGGCTCCTGGGGTTCAGCCTCGAAGGTTCTGAACGGCTTTTGATGTATGAGTTTGTGCAAAATGCGAGTTTAGACAAATTTATATTCCGTAAGTTGAATCTTCTTGATCAAATTTACGGTATGAGATGTTTTTTATCGGAATACATTCTTTAATCATCATATTTTAGATCCTGCGAAGCGTTTGATTCTTAACTGGGAAAGGCGATACAAAATAATCACGGGTATTGCAAAGGGACTTCTGTATCTACACGAAGATTCACGTCTAAAGATAGTTCATCGAGATCTGAAAGCTAGTAACATTTTGTTGGATGCTGAAATGACTCCAAAAATTGCAGATTTTGGGACTGCGCGGTTGTTCACGCCTGAAGAATCCCAAGCCAGCACTTATCGGATTGTTGGTACCTAGTAAGTCTCTCTTCAAAAATGTGTCTGTCACGAAACTGCTAAAATCCGTCACTATAAAAGGGCATCACCAGAAATATCCAGAAATGACTTTTGCTGACAGACATTCAATAAAACGTTATGAAAATAATGAGTAATTTACTGGTAGTCTCACTAATGTGTTACACCATTGCTATAAGTTAGCTTGTGAATAATGAAAGTTCATTGAGCTATGAAATTAACACGTTTATGTATTAGTGGATATATGGCACCAGAGTATGCATTGCATGGACAATTCTCGGTTAAATCAGACGTCTTTAGCTTTGGTGTACTGGTTTTGGAAATTGTAACGGGTCGCAATAATCATAGCTTCCAAAACGGAGTGGTGATTGAGGATCTTCTTAGCAATGTAAGTCCTTACTTTTGTCTCTGCAATTTCGATCGCCAAAAAGCTATTTGCTGCCACAATTAGTATCGTAAATACTTAATTTTCTAGTAGTGTATATTTAATTACTGTCATAGAACATTTGTTTTATAAGCTACGTCTAATTTCTTTCTTAACTATTAATACTACCAGAAAAATGATATCCTATGTCGTAATTTGTACTTTCCAGGCATGGAAATGTTGGAGGGATGGAAAGACTTCGAGTTTGATTGATTCGACACTGAAAGATGGTTCAAATTCTCTACGCGATATGATCAGATGTATTCACATTGGCTTATTATGTGTTCAAGAAGACGCTTCAAATAGGCCAACCATGGCTTCAGTTGTTCTCATGCTCGCTAGCTCCTCTATAACCCTCGCGGCCCCATCAGAGCCTGCTTTCTTTGGGCATACGCGCACAAACCCTAATCCGCAAGAAGCCATACTTAAAGATTACACTTCAACATGGACAAATTCTAACAATCTGGAAAGTAAACATAGATAATCTTCTGTGAATGACTTGTATTCCCCATAGACAAGATTTGTTGCACGTGTTTTTTATTTTGGTGAATTGTGATACAATATTCTTTAATTTATATTTATACTAGGTTATAGCCCATATATTATATGGCTAAAATAAATAAAGCATATTTAAATTATTAGTTTTATGAATATTTTATTTTTTAAATGTTATTATCCATTGATGAAAATAAAAAATATAATGAATATTTAAAAGTTATAACACATAATAAATTAAAATTATTACTCTATATTTAATATGTATTAATAAATTATTAAAATAACTACATTTATAAATTATCATTTAATAGTTTATTTTATTTATTTACAATAAATATCATTTAATATGGGAGAGAAAAAAAACACAAATATAAATACATTTTTAATCATATTTTAGTTAAAAAGGAAAGTCAAATTAACTATTTTTATAATTTTTGTATTTATTATGAGAGAGGGATGGGAAAAATAATTTTTTTGATATGATAAAATAATAACACGTATCATTTGATATGATAAAATAATGACACATGTTTTAAGAAAATCTTTTATTATAATAGGTTATAGATTTATTTATTAAATAACTAGGGAATTTTCCACACAACCATTGTGCGTCCGTCATGGTTTTGACTAGCAATACACAAACTAAAAAAAACATATCATGGCATAGAATCTCAAAGTTATCAAAGAAATAGAACGAAAAAAATAACGTCAATAAAATAAGAAACTAACATCAAAAAAGCTGAAACGTAAGTCTTTTATATACATATACATATACATCATTTAGTCTTTTATATAAGAACTAATAATTTCCATATACATCATTTAGAGAAAAACAACATTTAGATTGTATTATTGGGGTTTATATATATATATATGGCTTGAAAAACTTAATAAGTAAAAAAGAAATAAACAAAAAGAAAGTAGAAAAGTAAACACATGGTATAAAAGACGAACAAAAGAGAGAATTTAAAAAAAAATCATAAATCAAAGAAAAAAATGAAAGGAAATTCAAAAAGTTTATTAAGAAAAGGAAAATGTGAAAAAAGTATGTCACCATCATTGATCAAATTACATGAAGATGTTTAGTAACTTGATATTAATCTAGTGTCGTTGTTATGAGTTTTCAATAACCGAGTTAATTTTTTTTAAAAGAACATAATAACGGGATTTGAACCCTAATTGGCAACTTCTTACATGCATGCCACCCACCAGACAATCATTTTTTTTTCAAATCTAGTAATTGATGGGTTATAATATTTAACCTAAAACTGAACTGAGCAATATAAAAAATACAACATAAAATGATTACCATATTCAAACCTTTTATTGGCCTCTAGAGTTAATCTAGAAAAGATTCCTCTGTATAGTAACTCTTAATAAGAATAAGAGAAACTTTATTACAGTCATTTCTGTACATTTAATCTCTACAAATACGACCAAGAATTACTATTTAATATAAGGGTTAGGTAATGTTTAGTAAATAAATAATAAATGAAGAATGAATCCCAAGTATGACCAACTCATAATGCATACCGTTGAACCGTGTTAATTTTGTCCTCTACAAGTTATGTCGTAGTCAAGAATCAAGATCATGTCAATATTCTAGCTTCTGGATAATCGAATAATTCAGTCTTAATATTAAACAAAAAGTTATCTCATCGTTTAAGTTAGAGAAATTTGAATAGTTAGAATTAAATAAGAACTTTGTGACATTCGTTATTTTCGACTAGCTTTGTATTTGTTATCCTGTATTGTAAACCCGACTTGTTTTGGTCTTCGGATCTTTGAATATTAATAAAATGATGGATTTTATGTTGTAATCATGTTTCATACTTGTCGTGGCGTGACCCATAGTTCGTTTAAGCAAAATCAGTTTTTTTAACGTTTTCGGTTCGTTTAAGGTCCGGACTTGTATTTTAACCATCCAAACC